>JARPMR010000009.1:35000-67500 GCA_029955525.1 Oeneis ivallda | reverse complement strand
GAAAAATGGGTCTTCTAATTGGGTCCATAAGTATTGAATGGATTTCGGAGCTGACGATGTTGGTGTCAATCCTGTGCTCCAAATCCATTCGTGCTATTATGAAACGGGGGCAGTCTACAATTATGTGCTCGGAGGTTTCACTGGTATGTTGGTCGCATTCGCACTCTGGGCTGTTTTTTAATTTAAATCTAAATAGGTATTCCGAGAGTCCACCGTGACCTGTGAAGGCTTGACACAGCAATGGGGTCACTTTTATTTTCCTCACCGTGCTGTAGGCATTGCCAACCTCAGGGAAGAAAAGCTTAGTGACTCGCCCAGTTGTTGAAGTGCTGTATCTGTCTTGCCATCTCTTCACGGATTCTTCTCGGATTTTCTTTTTTACGTAAGCTACAGGAATTTTGTCGTAATCTGGAGCTGCATCCTTTAGAGCGGCCTGTTTGGCGAGTTCATCAGCTCTTTCATTTCCCTGAGTCCCGACGTGGGCTCTTATCCAGTATAGCCGCACTTTCCTCCCTGTGCTCCTTATGTGCTCCAGGTTTTCCTTCGCCGATTTTGCAAGAGGGTGGCTCAGTTTTGGACTGTGCAGTAGTTCTAATGATGATCTGGAGTCACTCATGATGTTAACTACTGCATGGCCACTCTCTTTGGCCTGTTGGATGGCCATGTGCAATGCATAAAGCTCGGCTTGGAAAACCGTACAGGCCGGATCCAGTTTGAAGGATGAGTTCCTGATCTCAGACCCATTTTCCCACCATGTGAGGGCCGCTCCTACTTTCCCCTGAATTTTACTACCATCTGTGTAAATCAGGGGTCCTGTAATGCGGCGCGAGTCTATGGTGTCTGAGTTCAGTTCCTCTAGGAGCTCAAAGTCGATAGCTTTGAATGTCGAAGGGTGCGGATGGTCTAGGTAGTGCACCCTTTGCTCCATTTCCTTCCCCGGTGGTAAGTAGTCCCCGGACTTGCACTTCTTTGCCAGGTATAGGCTTGCGGCTTCCTGTACTCTCAGGTCTAATGGAAGTAGTCCCGCGAGGACGAGTGCGGATGTGAGTGAGACCGTACGGTACGCTTTGCAGATCTTTTGTGCGTATCCCCTTTGTATAGCATCTAGTTGGCTCCTGATCATCTGGAGCGCGCATGCCGGGGACCACACGTTTGCCGCGTACAGCACTATGGGCTCAATCACCGCCACATAGATGGTTCTGATTATCTCGCTGTTTAGGCCCCACGTGACTCTTGCAGCGCACGCTAGTTGTTTGTATATGTCCGCCGTTTTCTTGCTGACGGCGGCCATGTGTGCTTTAAAGGTCAATCTTTGGTCAATTGTGAGGCCCAACAGTTTTATTTCTTCCACTAGTTGGAGTCTATTGTTTGACATGTGGAGTTGGGGGAGGTCGTATTTAAGCTTTCTCGTTAATACCATGGCACTGGTTTTATGTGCCGCGAATTTCAGCTTATTACGGCTGCCCCACTCCACCACTTCCGCCAAGGTGTTATTGGCGTTTTGCTCTAAGACATCCATACTGTGGCCGGAGAAAACCAGAACCACGTCGTCCGCGAACGCCTGGCAGTATACCTCTTGGCCAGTAAGTTGGTTCAGCAATGAGTCGAGGATAATGTTCCAAAAGGTAGGTCCACCAATGGAACCCTGGACGCATCCTTTGGTTGTGTTCCGCTCATGCTGTGCTCTGGCATAGTTTACGATGATCTTACGATCCTCGAGGTATGACCCTATCATGGCGTATATGTTCTTGGGACACTTCTTTGAAAGTAGCTGATGTTTAAGGGCTGGCCACCACGCGTTATCAAAGGCCCCCTCTATGTCCAGTGATATCATCAGTACGATCTTTTTATTTTTGATCTCCGATCTGATGTGACTCACTAGGTCATATAGGGCGTCTTCGGTTCCGCGCTGGGGCATAAACCCATACTGCACTCTATTTAGGGCTGGTAGGATTCGCCATTGAACCCGAGCGATCATCATTTTTTCAACTATTTTACCCATGATGGAGAGCAACCCAATGGGCCTGTAGGATTTCGGGTGGGTGTAGTCATCTTTCCCAGGTTTACGGAGTATGACTACATGGGCTACTTTCCACAGCTTGGGGAAGTATGGTAGCGACAGGCATTTATTCGCTATCGATATGAACTCTTCCCTTCCGCAGTGGATAGCTCTAGTGCAGATATCCGCTGTCAGCCCGTCCGGTCCCGGGGCCTTCTTGGGACTTAGCGCTCGCAGTACCGCGTCTAATTCTGCAAACGTGAACGGCGGGTCATCCTCTGACAGGGATCCTGACCTTAGTAGATGGTGTCCCTCCACCCTTCTCCTTAATTGTGTGTGGTATGGTTTGTCCGACTCCGGTGTGTCATCCGGATAGAAGGTGTTAGCCAAGAGTTCCGCTGATTTTTCGGGACTTAAGGTGTTACCCTCAGTGTCTCTCAGCAGCGTGTCGTCTATCCTTCTCGATGTTTTCCGTATGACTCGGTACACGCCGTCCCACATGCTCTCTTTTTCTTGGGTTTGGCAGAATTCCTTCCAGCTCTCAGTCTGGGCGTCATTTGCCATGGCTGCGTAGTTGTTTTTTGCAGCAAGGTATTCCTCTATTACCATTTGGCGACGTCCAGGAGCAGCGTTTCTTATTCGCCTTTTCTTTCTTAACACCTCTGCTTTTGCTTCACCCAATGGTTTGGACCACCACGGCGGTTTGGGTTTCCCTTTCCATGACCCCAGTTTCGGGATTGCATGATCACATGCTTCCTGTATGGCGTCCACATAGGATGTTACTGCGTCTTCCAGTTCCTGCGGGGTTTCCACCTTACGGATGAAGTCTGGTGTTATGTTCCTTTCCGCAAGGGAGGTCCTGAACAGTGTATCGAAGTCGGTCCAGCGAGCCTTTTTCGTATTGTACCTCCGCGTCGTGGATGGCTTCAGTGGTGCCAATGCCGCTCCAAGACGCAGATTAAAGGTTATCGCGTTATGGTCCGAAGTTGTTATGCTTCGATCCACTCTCCAGTTTTCAACCTTGCCCATCAGAGACGCACTGCAGGCTGTAACGTCAACTATACTTGTGCATAGCCGATCTCCTCTGTGCGTCTCGAATGTTGGTGTGGTCCCCGTATTCAGGATCTGGAGATCCATACTGTTCAGGAAAGCGGTGTATGCTGATCCTCTAGGGCATTCTAGGTCGCTCCCCCACCATGGGCTCCAAGCGTTCACGTCTCCTGCGACTATGAGGTTCTTTGTGGTAAGTTTATTGCACGCTGACTGCGTGCGTACCAGGTAAGGTTCTATATCCTGGTCTCCCTCATAGTACACGGAGAGCACTCCAATTTTCAGAGTTCCTGCCAGCAGCAGAACCGCGGCCTCGGTTTCGGTGACCATCTGGGGGTCGTGTATTACCTCCAGTTGGTCGCCGAATACTATTATTGCCGCTTTCACTGGTTTTTGGCGGTTCAGAGTGCACTGGATGACTCTTGTGCCGGGATGCTGTTTCAGTGTGCCAGCCTTCCCCACATAGGGTTCTTGGACTAGTGCCACTGATATGCCTTTCCTCTCTGCCACTTCCAGAAGTTCCGCTGTCGCCAGTTTAGAACGCTGTAGGTTGGCTTGGATGAAGCGCAGATGTGTTTTCTTTGTGTCCGTTGTGGAGCAGTCGTCGTCCAAGGCGCCCTTAGCAGAGGTAAGAGATCCTGGATCTCGCTATGGAGTCCCACTTCTGCTTTTCTGGGCATTCCTCGCTGAATGCATTATGCTCTCGGCTCGTAATGTCAGTTTTGGACTGTGAGCAGTTTTTGCAAACTGGAGGCATGCCCTGCTGCCTGCTAGGACATTTCTCCCACGTGTGGGCATCCCCGCAGTAGCTGCATAGACATGCCTCCCCCTTGCAAAACTCGCGCACGCAGGGACAAAACTACCCAGTTAAAATAATTTTTAAAAGGGAGTTGTGAGTAGTATGTCCTGCCACTAGACTAGTACTGGGTTAGGTTAGGTTAGGTTAGGTTAGGTTAGGTTAGGTTAGGTTAGGTTAGGTTAGGTTAGGTTTTTTTTTTTTTTTTTTTTTTTTTTTTTTTTTATACCCTACCCTCTAACATTGTCAGAGATTTTGTCTGCTTAATATTTTCATTGTCGACTCATTCATTCCAGTTCTCGCTTGCATGCCTCTCGTACTTATATTCTTCATACGTGTTCTTTCTTACATCCATCAACTTTCACACTAAGGGTAGAGTTCCCTTCCTATTAATTCAGGGATGCATATTGTTTTTATTTATTTCAAAAAAAAATTTTTTACAATTTGCTTATATCTATACACATTCTCTCTATATCTAATATACAATATGGGATTATTTTACATTTAACATTTAAATTTTTACTTTTGCTATCGTTATTTTGCTACATGTCTCTAAAGTTATATATAAGTCTATTTACGCTAGTTATATGTATTTTAATGTGCACACTTTCGATATTTTCCGTCTTGTTTTCTACACCTGCAAATAGTATTATAAAATTGTTTATAATATTTTACAGCAATACTTTGTCTTTCGACCTTTTCTTTATCTTGCCTAATATTGGAAGTGTGCCAATTTTATGTTTTATTGCGTTTTGTGACCGTCTCTATTATTTTATTAGCGTGTTTCAAAAATATCCCTCGTTCTTCTCTATTTTCCATTATCTTGGCGAGGTTTTCCTCGTCAATAGGGGTCCCAATAAGTTGCTGCATATTGTACCTTTGTATGCTGAAGACTGGACATTTGAACAGGATGTGCTTCACCGACTCTGGTACTCCAGGTTCGCAGGTGCACGATGGGTTCTCCTTACACTTAAACTTAGTTAAGTATTCGGAGAACCCGCCGTGTCCTGTTAACATCTGTGTGATTGTACTACCTAAGTCGATTTTCCGCACAATCCTGTATGCTCCTAGAGCGTCGGGGAAGAACATTTTTGTTGTTCCGGCAGTTTCTCCGGATTTGTATCTCCGGTTCCACTCGTCGAGAGATTCCTTACGGATTTGACTCTTGACGAATGAGACCGGGCACAAGTCGTAATCCGGACTCTTTTTTGAGTTTAGTGCGGCGCTTTTTGCCAGCTCATCGGCGCGTTCGTTGCCAGCGAGGCCAGCGTGTGCTTTTATCCAGAACAAGGTAACAACTTTGTTCTGGACAAAGGCCCATTTTAGGTTGGTCCGGGCCTCGACCGAAAGGGGATGGTAACTATTGTAGCTGACCACGGTTTCCAGCGCGGATCTGGAGTCACTATAGATTCCAAAGCTCTGCCCAGTGCTTCTGAGAATTTCTTTCGTGGCTCTACATATGGCCAGAAGTTCGGCCTGGTACACTGTGCAATAGGATGGCAGCTTCAATTTGATGGTCTTGGTCTCAACCTCAGTGTTCCAAAATGAAAGTGAGGCACCAACCTTATTTTCGATTTTGCTGCCGTCCGTGAAGATACGCACATCTTGGTTATTATTATTGGCGAGGTCTTCTTGGTCTACCAGGCTTATGAACTTCAGGCACATATGAGTTGCAGGATGTCCATTCTCTGTGTACCTGGCCTTCCGCTCAACCTCCCTGCCCGCCTGATCCGGCCGCGGCACCCCCCTCTTCGCTTCATACAAGGCAGCTGCCTCACGAATGCGGATGTCGAGTGGGAGTATCCCGGCCAGAAGCAAAGCGGCGTTCACGGAGACTGTGCGGTATGCCCTGCTTATCTTCTGTGCGAAGCCACGCTGGACACCGCTCAGCTGTTTAATAACTCCCAGCTTTCTCGCTGCCGGAGCCCAGGCACTCGCCGCGTACAGCGTGATAGGTTCTACCACTGCAGTGTAAATTTGTCTTATAATTTCCGCGTGAAGGCCCCAGCTAATTTTGGCCGCTCTTGACAGTTGCCTGTAAATATTTGACACTTTTTTGCACGTATTTGCGATGTGTGTGTTGAAAGTCAGAGAACTGTCAATAGTTAGGCCTAGAATTTTAATTTCGCCGGTCATGTTAATAGGGATCCCTCCCATGTTCAGAAGTGGTGTGTCGTACTTTAGCTTTCTAGTGATCACCATCGCGTTAGTTTTTTGTGGTGCGAAACGAAGTTTGTTTCGGACACCCCATTCCTGAACGTAGGAGAGGGCGACATTTGCTTTTCGTTGCACCTCCTGAGCGGTGTCTCCATCAAAGATCAGGACTATGTCGTCGGCGAAGGCCTGGCTGTATTCGCCCCTCTTTTCCAATCCTTTTAGTAAAGGATCCAATAGGAGGTTCCACAGTATGGGTCCCCCTATGGAACCTTGTACGCACCCCTTGTTGGTCTGTTTGTCGTATGTGTGACCCGCGTAGCGCACATTGACGCTCCTGTCGTGCAAGTAGCTATCTATAAGTCTGCGGATGTTATTTGGGCAGCCCTCCTCAACTAGCCGAAGTTTGATGGCTGGCCACCAGGCACTGTCGAAGGCTCCCTCTATGTCCAACGATATCATTGTTATAAGTTTTTTCAGCTCTAGTTTGCTCCTGATATATTTAATAAGGTCGTAGAGGGAGTCTTCGGTGCTTTTTTGCGGCATAAAGCCGTATTGACGGGTACTCATTCTCGGTAGAAGGTGCCACTTTAGTCTGCCAACCATCATTTTTTCGAACATTTTCCCCATCACAGGCAATAGTCCAATCGGCCTGTATGATTTGGGGTTTGTGGGATCGTCTTTGTTTGGCTTTCTTAGGACGACAACTGTTGCACGTTTCCAGATTTTTGGAAATCTGCCCAATTCTAGACACTTATTGGCAAGCGCTAGGAACGTTTCCGGGTCTCGCGCTATAACTTGGGTGCAGATGTCTGCAGTCAAACCGTCTTCACCCGGGGCCTTCTTTGGATTAAAACTTTCCACAGAGTTTTTGAGTTCCTCCAGAGTAAATGGGGGGTCATGTACATCATCATGTCTTATCTCATTTATCTGTTCGGCTGCTCTTCTTATCTCAATGTGGTCAGCGTTATCCTGACTTTCTAGGTCCTCCGGGTAAAATGTCTCGGCTAGTAGTTTGACAGATTCCTGCGCGCTAAGGGTAATCCCATTTTTATTTAAGGGGAGATCTTCTTTCCTCTTAGTTGTCCTGTTGATAACTCTGTAGATCCCCTCCCACATTCCTTCCTTATCTTGCTTGGCGCAGAACTCTTTCCAGCTACGGATCTGTGCTTCCTTTACCTTACATTCATATTCTTCTTTCTTTTGCAGGTATTCATCGACAACCCATGCTCTTCGAGTCGGCGCAGCGCTACGGATTCTCCTTCTCTTCGTGTTAACTTCTCGTCTGAGGTCATCGAGTTCTTTGGTCCACCACGGCAAGGTAAGTTTTTTGTTAGTTTTTATTGGTGGTATGTGTTTTTTGCATGTTGTTTGTATTATGTGTGTAAATGTTTCTATTGTATTTTCTAATTGTTCAGAGTTAATAATTTCCTGTATTGTTGTTTGATCTATATTGTGTTCCATTTTTAATTGGGCCATTTCCTCATGGAACTGACTCCAATTAACTTTTTTGGTATTATATATCCTGGTTGTTCTATGTATAATTATGTCTTTTCCTTTTTTCAGTTTTATTTTGAACGTGATGGCGTTGTGGTCCGAGCTCGTCATATCTTGGTCCACTCTCCAGCTTTCCACCAAATCGAGGATGTCCGCTGTGCAAACCGTGATGTCCACGTGACTGCAGAGCGATCTACCGCCTCTTATGGTGTCGAAGGTCGGAGTGGTTCCATTATTTAATATGTGTAGACCCAGTTGGTCCAGTGTTCCTGCCAGAATATCTCCCCTTGCGTCGGTCTTGTGGCTACCCCACCAGAAACTCTTCGCGTTGCTGTCTCCTCCCATGACCAGTTTTGCGGGTTGTATTTTAGCCTCTATCTTCTTGAGCTGCTCCAGGTAAGGTTCCAGGGGTTTGTCTGGTTCAAAGTAGAAAGAAACGAACACGATCTCCCAGGCGCTTGTGCGAACCCTGACAACTGCGATGTTGTTTGTTGTAAGGTCCGGACACTGTATTGCGTCTAAATCTTCGTCAAACACTGCTATTGCTGCCTTTACAGTGCCATCCCCAGGATTCGTGGGTTAGGTTAGGTTAGGTTAGGTTAGGTTAGGTTAGGTTAGGTTTTTTTTTTTTTTTTTTTTTTTTTGTTTTTTTTTTTTTTTTTTTTATACTAACCCTCTAACAGAATTAGAGATTGTGCCCTCCTGTTTTTTGTTTTCGACTCTTTCATTCCAGTTCTCACTCGTATGCCTCTCGCACTATCATTCCTCATACTATATCTTTCTTGCATTCCTCATCTTTCTCCCGATGGGTGGGTTCCCTTCCTTTGTTATTTCTATATTTTCTGTTGGTACTAGTTCTGGGTTTAACTTTATTTATTTTCTGTATTTACATTATTTTCTTACATCTATACAATTGTGTTATATCTTAATAATAACTATACAATATTAATTATTGCTACTTATTATTAGTTGTACATGCTAGTGCCTATCCTAATACTTTACAATTTTATATTCGTAAGCTGGTTACAGATATTATAACATTATATTTGTCCAGCATACTTTATGTACTATTTCTATTGTTCACTATTCTACATATATATTTACAAAATTTTAGGAATGCGGCTCTACTCTTGCTATCCTTCATTACGTTCGCTATATTGTTTGCTGCTATTTCGAACCCCAATTCTTTCTCCAACTTTGCCCTTCTATATGTGTGGACCGGGCAGTCAAACAGAACGTGAAGGACGGACTCTGACTCCCCGGGGTCGCAGACGCATGACGGACTCTCCTTGCACTTGAAACGATACAAGTACTCGGAGAATCCACCATGCCCCGTCAACACCTGGGTGACGAGTCCGTCCACCTCTATCTTGCTGACGATCCTGTATGCCGCCACCGCATCGGGGAAGAACTTCTTCGTGACGCCAGCGGTTTCACCAGCCTGATACCGACCGTTCCACTCGCCAAGAGACCGCATGCGAATGCTTCTCTTGACGAATGAAACGGGACAGCTGTCGTAGTCAAAACGGCGTTTTGATTTAAGTGCGGCCTCTTTGGCCAGGTGATCGGCACGCTCATTCCCCTCCAGTCCTGCGTGGGCCTTGATCCAGAACAGACTTATACGTCTGCTCTGGAGCAAAGCACCACGCAAAAACCCCCGTGCCTCTACGGCTAGGGGGTGGAGGGCCTTTGGGTTCTGCAAAGTTTGGAGCGCCGATAATGAATCGGAGTAGATGCCGACCGATCCGGCCAATTTTTCCGCAGCAATTTGTGCCGCCCGGCATATCGCCAGGAGCTCCGCCTGGTAAACTGTGCAATACGACGGCAAGGTAAGCTTGAGGGCATTGGTTTCGACTGCGCCACTCCATATGGATAGCGCCGCACCCACCTTGCCCTCAATCTTACTGCCGTCTGTATAAATGTTGAAATCGTTCGCATTGTTAGCCGCGAGTTGTTCTTGGTCCACCAGATATTCGAGCTCAATGTCGACATGACAGGCGGGATGTGGCGACCGTAGGGCTGAGGACATCCGCTCGACCTCACGATCTCCTATCCCTGGCTGGGGCACCCCCCTCTTCGCTTCATATAGCTCCGCAGCTTCGCGGACGCGGAGGTCCAGGGGGAGTATCCCAGCCAGTAACAGTGCCGAGTTTAGGGAGACCGTGCGGTATGCCCTACAAAGCTTCTGTGCGAAGCCACGCTGGACCACGTTCAGCTGCTTTTGGATTCCAAGCTTATCCACCGCAGGCGCCCATACGCCGGCGGCATACAGGATTACCGGTTCGACCACCGCTGTGTAAATAATGCGGATTATTCCGGAGTGAAGGCCCCAGCTTATCTTGGCTGCTCGTGCCAGTTGATGATAAAAGGCGACCGCGCGTCTACAGACGTTCGCAACATGGGAGTTGAATGTTAGTTTTCGGTCTATGGTAACTCCCAATAGCTTAATTTCATCGGTCAAGACAATGTCGACCCCGCCCATGTGAAGGCGTGGGTTGTCGTACTTCAGTCTGCGCGTCATAACCATTGCATTGGTCTTTTGAGGCGCAAAACGAAGTTTATTAGCTGTTCCCCACGCCGCGACACGTTCTAGGGCGGCATTGGCCCGCTGCTCGATCTCGAGGGCCGTGTCACCTTCAAATACCATCACCACATCATCAGCAAAAGCCTGTACATACTCTCCACTGGTTTCCAGGTCTCGAAGCAATGGGTCCAAGAGTAAGTTCCATAATATTGGTCCACCGATAGATCCCTGCACACACCCCTTCCCAGTACCTATCACATGCTCTTCTCCACAGTATCTAACTCTAACTCGCCTGTCGCTCAGGTAACTGCTCATAAGTCGCCGGATATTTATGGGGCATTTCTCTTCCACCAATCTGACTTTTATTTTTGGCCACCAAGCGTTGTCGAAGGCGCCCTCTATATCCAATGAAATCAGGACAACTATTTTCTTTCTCTCCAAGTTTTGTCTTATGTGCTTCACTAAGGTATAGAGGGCATCTTCGGTGCTACGCTGGGGCATAAAGCCAAACTGGCGGGTGCTAAGGTTGGGTGCAAGGTGATATTGCAGCCTGGCGACAAGCATCTTTTCCAGCACCTTGCCAAGTACAGGAAGGAGTCCAATGGGACGATATGACTTGGGAGCCGTATAGGTGGGCTTCCCCGGCTTCCGGAGGAAGATCACCGTGGCCTCCTTCCAGGCCCTGGGAAAGTAGTGGAGTGCCAGGCACCGGTTAAACAGGCACAGGAAGAGCTCCGGGTCTAGGTTTATGGTGCGCAGACATATATCAGCGGTGAGGCCATCCGCACCTGGAGCCTTCTTCGGATTAAAGGAGGAGCTTGCCAATTTTAATTCCAGGAGAGTAAAGGGAGGGTCCCGCGTGTCTGAGGTAGTCTCAATATCTATGGATTCGGCCAGGACTCTCACCCGCCGGTGCTCCTCGGAGTCGTGCTCTTCGGAGTCCCCAGGGTAGAAAGTCTCAGCCATGAGACGGGCCGAACTTTTGGCATCGAATTCTATGCCATCCACTATCAGTGGTGGGTCCTCCTCCCGTTTGGTTGTCCTGCCCAGCACCCTGTAAATCCCCCCCCAGAGAGATTCCCGGTCTTGCTTCTCGCAAAAGTTTTTCCAAGATCTGGTCTGTGCTTCCTTTTCCTCGGCCTCGTACCTGGTTTTTGCCTCCAGGTACTCATCGACCACTTTGGCGCGACGAATCGGTGCCGCACACCGGATCCTTCTCTTCTTGGTAGCCACCTCGCGCTTTAGCGTCGCCAGCTCGTCGGACCACCATGGCACCGAAAGTGTTTCTTTCTTTTTAATTTTTGGAATTGCATGCTCACTCGCGTCAATCATTGCATGTATGAGTTTGTGTATGGTTTCTTCTAATTGTGTTACTGTTTCTATGTGTGTAATGTTAGTGGCTGTGATATTGTTGGATTGCAAAACTTGGCCCAGTTTCTCATGAAACCGGGTCCAGTTGGCTTTCCGTGTGTTGTATGTTCGTGTTGTACGTTTGATGTAGTTGTGTCTGACGCGTTTGAGGTTTAGCTTAAAAGTGATGCCATTGTGGTCCGAGGTAGTTAGGTCCTCGCATACGCGCCAGTCGTCCACCAGGTCGAGGAGGTCCAGTGATGCCGTCGTAATGTCCACATAACTGCAGTACCTTTGTCCGCCTCTTATAACGTCGAAGGTAGGAATTTCTCCTTTATTAAGTATAACCAGTCCAAGATCTTCTAAGGTGCCACGTAGTTCCTCGCCACGGCGATCCGTCGTGGGACTTCCCCACCACACATTCTTGGCGTTGCAGTCGCCTGCGACCACCCATCTCTGGGCTCCCAACTCAAGCCGGATCTTACGCAAGTGTGCAAGGTACAGGTCCATTGGCTGGTCAGGCTCGAAGTAGAACGAGACCAGGGCAATCTCCCAGGCGTTGGTTCGGATCCCCACCACTGAGATGTTGTTCGTGGTGAGTTTTGGGTATTGTATGACGTGGAGGTCAGCATTGAAAATAATTATTGCTGCCTTGACATTGCCCTCCCCGTTGTCCGCGCACTGGAAGACCCTGACCCCACTTCGACCCGATATCCTGCCCTCCCTGCCGACGTACGGTTCCTGCACCAATGCGACTTGAATTTCGCGTTTTCTGGCCTCAAGTAGAAGTTCGGTAAGTGCAAGTTTCTTGCGTTGAAGATTTGCCTGCACGAATTTAATGGCCATTGTGTCAACCGGCGCAACCTTAGCAATATGCTACGGTGGAGCGGGCCAGCTCGTCCCACCTCCGCCTGATCGGGCAGTCGCTGCTGAAGGCATTGTGCTCCCGGTTGTCGAGCTTTGCCCTCAGGCAGTTTCTGCACGAAGGTGGGGCTGCCACGGCCCACTCGTCACAATTTGCTTTAAGGTGTGGCCCTCCACAATGGCTGCATCCATCCACGGATTCTTTGCAGAATTTTTTTTTACTATGTCCATATCCCAAGCACCTCGAGCATTGGACCAGTGGTGACTGGTCCTCCGCCCTGACCCTCTGGAGATCTATATGGACACTGCCCATCCCTGTGATCCGTCTCCAGAGGGTAGGAGAGGTACTTAGGACTACGTTGGCCAAGTGTGGGTTACGGGTTGGTTTTCTGTATTTAATAAGGATCCGGTCATCCCCACTGTCGAGGCTGCCAAACAGCTCCCTATTCTGGTTCCTCAAGGCTTTTGTAATGTCCTCGTCAGTATTCACTGATAAGACTCCCTTGAGGACCAGAAGAGGGTCCCTGTTCTTGACTTCCTCGACAGCGAGGCCTGTCCCTTCCCCTGTCAATCTCTCTTTTGCTTTACACCGATCTTCCTCGGTACGGAAACCCATTATTACTTTCCGGTCTCGAGCCTTCCGGACTTTCTCGATTTTTACCCAGCCTTCCTTGGCGTCAATGGTCCGCCTCACCCTATCCAGCACTTGTTCGCCTGTTTCGGCAACATTTTTCGATGTGACCACCACCGAGTGTACGGTGCCTTGCAGTGGTCGCGGTGGCTCGGATGCAGCCACGTTGGCGTATGATCTCTGGTCTATTACGTCCTGGCACCTCGTGAGCTGGTCCTTAAGATCCACCAGCCTCCTCGAGTTCTCCGCTAGAAGCCGAGAGTGCTCCTCGAGCTTACTACTCAAGCCGAGATCCGGGGCCACCGTGAATGTGGAGTCGGCATCCTTATGGAGCGACTCCGCACTCCCGGCGCTCGCGGGCCCCATTCGGGCCCTCCCGGCCCCCAGCGCCGCCTCAGAGGCTGCCAGCAGCTCCCTGAGCCTGTCCAGGGCACCTAGTATGGAGTCTTTATACTCCTTTTTTAAGTTCCTGGACAGGTCCAGCGAGGATCTTGCCTTTGCGATCCACGCTTCAGCTTCTTTTAATCTATCCTTATGTGTGGTCGTCACTGGTGGGCGAGCGGTGGTCTCTACTTTCTTAGGGCTTTTCCCCCCTTTTTGCGTAGTTAATTTTGCTGCTGTGGTTACAGCCTGTGTCATTTGTGGCTTGGAGGTGGAAGGCCCCGCTATTGTTGCCTCCCACTTCTCCAGGCTCCGTCTGATTAGTTTTTTCTCCACTTTTGGAGGTGATATTGGGGGGGAGCCAGAAGGTGGGCTGGATTCCCCTGATAATCTTTTGGGGGTCCGGAACATGTTTACTGTTTAGAGGGCTGCGTCAAGTAAAGTAAAATAATATATATAAAATAATAATTTAAGGGTCAAAGGATTGAGCAATAGCTCTAAATAAAGTATTTTGTCTTTGTTATTACTGCAATAGCAGTTCGTAAATGTCGAAAATTAATAAAATAATAATTAAAACTACTTAAACTATATCCCGCAGCTCAGTAGAGCTCGACTCTACCGCGACTCTACCGAAAACTCCAGATAGAGTCGCCCTTATACGTCTCTTTGTAGCCCTTACCGTGGGCTTGTCGGCAAAGAAAACCGCACTGCGCTACGAGCAGTGGTTCCCGAGATATTCTTGTTTGAAATTATTCAAAATGGCCGACCAAAAAGTTGCCTAGGTCTAGACCGATTTTGAAAAATTTATAACTCGGGAACCAGTCGTCGCAGGAAAGAGTGCGACGGCTCGTCGTGTTTGTCTATCTGTGAGCTATCTGCTCCCCGTCTCAGTTTTGACGTTTGGGGGTCGACTCTATCCGGGGTCGTAGACAGGCTTAGACGATAGAGTTCACCGCTAATTTGTTGACAAAAGAAACCGCAGCTTTCTGTGACAACTCCAAGCTGAGTTATGGCCCTATATAATTTTTAAAGATGGCCGCCAATATGGCCGCCACTTTAAATGAAAACCCTAACTTAGTCAATATTTGGTTTAATCCGCCCGAGTTTGGGCTCGTTGGATAGGGTTTTTAAAGAGCTGTTTGAATTTACTAAAATTTACTAACGAATTAAATAATATACTTACCCCCGATTTATGGGGGTCGAAAAACATAAATTTTTACACAAAAATTTCAATAATAAATTTTTAAAATACAATAAAATTAAAATAAAATTATCGCGGGCCTAACCTACCATGGGGCTAATTTTAGCGATGTGTCGCGGAGTTATTGCACCCTTATTTTAAGTACCACGTGCCACGTGGTACCTAACCTCTAATATTCAAAAATTTATAACTAAAAAACTATTGGGCCGAAAATTATGAAATTTGGAATGGTTGTAGAACTAGTTGAATACTATTTAATGAACAAAAAATAATTGGGGGGTACCGCTTTAAATTTAGAAATAAAAAATTTTGAAATTTTGACAAATTTTTAGGATGCTATAACTCCGCAACCACTTAACTTATTTTAATAAACGAGGTGTCTCCGTGCAGCTCGCGTAGTATCCCGTCGAATGAGACCAAAAACAGCGCCCTCTGTAGCCGGGAACTTGGACCACGTGGGCACGTGGTATCTGGTTTTTCTGGAATATCTCCGTGCGTATGCACGGAAAAAATCCGGATGAGGTGTCCAGTTGAAGAGCTCACTGAGGCGCGTCGAACAGCGTAATAAAATAAATAGGTTATCGATCTTTAAACGACGGCGTACGTCGTCAAAGTTTGAAAATTCTCAAACTTTACGGTTTTTTGGTCACTGCACTTCCAATTCTGCACCGATTTTTGAAAACTTTTCACCAGAACGTAGATCTAACGATTACGCAACTTTTGATATGCAGCACTTAGTGATATGTTGCGAAAAAACCACTTTTTAGATTTTTATAAACTTTAAAATGCGCGGAGCCTCGGTAAAAACACTCAGTACACGCGCGCTTTCGGTAGCGGGGAGCCGCGGAATGGGTTGGGTTGGGTTGGGTTGGGTTGGGTTGGGTTGGGTTGGGTTGGGTTGGGTTGGGTTGGGTTGGGTTGGGTTGGGTTGGGTTAGGTTGGGTTAGGTTGGGTTAGGTTGGGTTAGGTTAGGTTAGGTTAGGTTAGGTTAGGTTAGGTTAGGTTAGGTTAGGTTAGGTTAGGTTAGGTTAGGTTAGGTTAGGTTAGGTTAGGTTAGGTTAGGTTAGGTTAGGTTAGGTTAGGTTAGGTTAGGTTAGGTTAGGTTAGGTTAGGTTAGGTTAGGTTAGGTTAGGTTAGGTTAGGTTAGGTTAGGTTAGGTTAGGTTAGGTTAGGTTAGGTTAGGTTAGGTTAGGTTAGGTTAGGTTTTTTTTTTTTTTTTTTTTTTTTTCTTAATCTAGTTTGGCCACAAAGGTTTTTCTTTATTTACACAATGATTGATTGTGCAGCAGGGGAGCTACCGCTATTGGATACGTTCGCTCCCCTGCCCACTTACACACAAGTGCCTTAAAATTATCGCAGTGATCTATAAACTAAATAAACAGATAAACCGAACTATTGTAAATAGGTACCGTGGTAGCACCAGCTTCCGCTATTTGATACGTAGGCAGGTGGCTCCAGCGGCCCCGCGCAAGCGCGCATTAAATTGCGATGTGTTTATATAAATAACATTAACAATATGACAGTATACAGATAAAATAACTCATAAACAAATAAACCGAACTATTATAAATAGGTACCGTGGTAGCACCAGCTTCCGCTATTTGATACGTAGGCGGGTGACTCCAACGGCCCCGCGCAAGCGCGCATTAAATTGCGATGTGTTTATATAAATAACAATACCAATGTGACAGTATACAGATAGAATACCTCATTAATCAGAATTCAACTAAATAAACAAATAAACCGAACTATTGTAAATAGGTACCGTGGTAGCACCAGCTTCCGCTATTTGATACGTAGGCGGGTGGCTCCAGCGGCCCCGCGCAAGCGCGCATTAAATTGCGATGTGTTTATATAAATATCAATACCACTATGACAGTATACAGATAGAATACCTCATTAATCAGAATTCAACTAAATAAACAAATAAACCGAACTATTGTATACAAAATTCTACTCGGACGGGTTTATGCATAAATCCAACTCAACATCGACAATTGAAACCCTAAAGAGTGCTTGCTTGCCATGAGGAAGCGAGGGGAGTCTCGGAACTATACCCCGTAATCGATATTCGACTCCACCCGGTTCCTCATGGCTCGCAGGACTGGGCATGAAGATGAATCGGCTCTATGGGCCTCATCCCCTTTTAAGTTGAATTTCACGTTTCTGTTAATACAATTATAGCACCTCGGTGAAGCCCCCCTTTCCCTCTCCGGGCAGTCGGCCTCCTTGTGCGCCGTGTTGGCGCAGTGGGCGCAGGGGGACGGAGAGTCGTGACCACAGTTTTTCTTTGTGTGACCGAATTGGAAACACCGGTGGCACTGAAGGAAGGGGGTGAAGCCGTGCACGCGGACCCTTTGATGGTCTATGTTCACGCGCTCCAGCTCCATCACCCTCCTCCAGACTCCGGCCTCCGCTGACAACACAGCGTTATATAAGTTGGTGTTTTTATTCTGCCGAAGGAAACGCAGCTGAATGTCGGTCTCACAAGATGGGTCCCCGACTCCCGGATTTTGTGTCTTGAGGACGTGCACGATTTCCTCTGCCGTGATGTCCTTCGATATACCCTTGAGTATAAACATCGGCCTGGTTTTATTGGCCGCCACCGCGCTCACCTTGTCCGAATCTTTTAGCCGGTCTAGTGTATCGTTACGCTGTTCTGCCGTAACGAATTCGACGCGGAGCTTGTTGTTCGACAGTGGTTTGACTTTGACAGGTGCATAGCTCGACTTCTTGTAGGTGATGGCCTGCCGGAACGCAGTCACCGCCTCCTGCCTGCTGCTGATAGGTCCCTTGGCCGTCACGATCGCCGCATAGCTGGTTGTAGGTGTAGGCACTGTGGTGGTGGGCGAGGTCCGCAGGGGGGGCGACGCAGAAACCGTCGCAGCCGTCTCCGATGTCACGCCCGCTGCCGTCGGCGGTGTCGGTTTTGATTTGCCGGCCAGCGACGCATACGTAGGTCGAGTCGCAGCGGCCGCGGCGGCGATCTTAGTTGTCGCAGCCGCGAGGTCTCTGCGTAGCCCGCGCACCTCGCCGACACAAACCTTAATCTCAGCGCGCAGTTGTTCATCGCCGATGGGGGAGCCCGCCGAGCCAGCCAGCCTGGCCTCTCCGGTGGGGGCGGGGGGATGCGCGACAGCGCCGCCGTCAGTGCCACTGCCGGGGGCCCCGTGTGAGGGTCCCGCTCCGTCTTGTGTGCGCCGGGAGACCGCAGCCAGGGCATGGGAAGCCCGGCGGATCTCCTCGGCCGCAGTGATGATCACCCGCTTGTTAACCGCGGTTACACTCTTGCCGTCTTGTACGGCCTTCACTATTTTAGCGGTCAAGGTAGTGACCACCGTCATGTAGGTCTCAAGGTCCTTAACCGTATCCGCAGTAACATGAAGGGGCGCAGGAGACTTATCCCCGCTAGGTTTTGGGATCCTAGTGGGAGTCATGGCCAATATTGTCTCTTATCAATACTAAATAGTCCGGGCGAGGCACAGAGTGTCCGAATCGCAATTTAAGTTGGGGGGGTTAAGGGGGGTAAGGGGGGGTAGGGGGGTTTTATGGGGGGATATGATAAAGATACATAAAATACATATTTATACGAAAACCGCACCGAAAAATACAAATAAACAAGAGAGTTATGGATTTTAAGAAATTTTCTCAAATTCTAAAAATGGGAAAAACACGAAAAATTAAACTAATGAAAATTTTTAAAATGTTACTTCGGATTTAAGTAACAGACCAAAAATCATGAATAAGTAAAGAAACCGGGGTGAATTTAGTGGAAAAACGGGGGAGTTATTTAATTAAAACTATTCTCCAATTTTCAAAACTTGAAAAATCAAGAAAAATAGAAATACATAAAAAAGATAAATTTTGCCTTCGGAGTCGGAAGCACGACGGTAAATTAAGAATATATAAGAAGACCGGAAGAAGATAGGAGCAATATTGGCGGAGATATGGATTTTTGAAAATTTTTATTTATTTCGGTTACGTAATTTGAAACTGAAATTGACTTTTTTGTTTTAAGGAAATTAAGAATTTTGAAAAGTGGATATGAAAGCTATTGCCGAGAAACTAAAAATAGGCTAAACTTGGAGAAGATCCCCCCACGGGAACCCCTCCAAATCGACTCGTGAAGTTAGCACCGGATTCTACAAATATCTCCGCCCACAAAAAGTTAAATATCTAAGAAACTACAAGAGATAGGGGCCTGAGATTTTCAGGCAATATACTATGATAGATACTGAATATATATTAATAAACTATATAATTATATATATAAAGCGCTTGGAAATATGGACAATTGAAAAAAAAAAATTGGGGAAAGCGGAAGGAAAAGTGGCCTCACCCCCTGGTTTTTAATGTCCCGTGAGTGCACCTAGTGTCGTTTTCTTAGTTAGGATATCCCACACCTGGGCCTCTAACAAGAAACTGTCCAGCTGCTGTACAACCAGGTTTTCGCATAACGGTCATTTTTATAAAAACACTTATAACTTTTAAACTATCTATCAGAGAAATCTGAGGTTTGGCACACAGGTAGAGCACTTATACACTAATACAACGAAATAATAATAATAACATGTCCTCGATCTATCTAAAAAGTTATTAACGAAAAACCAGTTTTTGTGTCCGAAAATCACAGTTATTGGGGCCTAACTCCCTGGCGCACTATGCTAAAAATGTCCAAAAGGTCTTAAAAGATGCGCCTCATCAAGGCGCACCTAAATGCACTCTCGAAACTGAGTCGCACCGCGGAAAATCGTAAGCCGCACGCGAAAAACACTTTTCACTTTTTTTTAAAAACACAAAAATTGTCATATCTCCCACAAAACTTGTCCAATTTCAAAAATTTTTTCACATCCGCATAGCGCTCGACAGCGCGCAACTTTTAGTGTATTTCACTAGTTGATTTTCCATAACTGACCCGCAACTTCGATTTTTCGAGCGCGGAGCGGCTCAAAAACGATCCGCTCGCTCCGGGGGGCCGCGCGTGACTGGTTAGGTTAGGTTAGGTTAGGTTAGGTTAGGTTAGGTTAGGTTAGGTTAGGTTAGGTTAGGTTAGGTTAGGTTAGGTTAGGTTAGGTTAGGTTAGGTTAGGTTAGGTTAGGTTAGGTTAGGTTAGGTTAGGTTAGGTTAGGTTAGGTTAGGTTAGGTTAGGTTAGGTTAGGTTAGGTTAGGTTAGGTTAGGTTAGGTTAGGTTAGGTTAGGTTAGGTTAGGTTAGGTTAGGTTAGGTTAGGTTAGGTTAGGTTAGGTTAGGTTAGGTTAGGTTAGGTTAGGTTAGGTTAGGTTAGGTTAGGTTAGGTTAGGTTAGGTTAGGTTAGGTTAGGTTAGGTTAGGTTAGGTTAGGTTAGGTTAGGTTAGGTTAGGTTAGGTTAGGTTAGGTTAGGTTAGGTTAGGTTAGGTTAGGTTAGGTTAGGTTAGGTTAGGTTAGGTTAGGTTAGGTTAGGTTAGGTTAGGTTAGGTTAGGTTAGGTTAGGTTAGGTTAGGTTAGGTTAGGTTAGGTTAGGTTAGGTTAGGTTAGGTTAGGTTAGGTTAGGTTAGGTTAGGTTAGGTTAGGTTAGGTTAGGTTAGGTTAGGTTAGGTTAGGTTAGGTTAGGTTAGGTTAGGTTAGGTTAGGTTAGGTTAGGTTAGGTTAGGTTAGGTTAGGTTAGGTTAGGTTAGGTTAGGTTAGGTTAGGTTAGGTTAGGTTAGGTTAGGTTAGGTTAGGTTAGGTTAGGTTAGGTTAGGTTAGGTTAGGTTAGGTTAGGTTAGGTTAGGTTAGGTTAGGTTAGGTTAGGTTAGGTTAGGTTAGGTTAGGTTAGGTTAGGTTAGGTTAGGTTAGGTTAGGTTAGGTTAGGTTAGGTTAGGTTAGGTTAGGTTAGGTTAGGTTAGGTTAGGTTAGGTTAGGTTAGGTTAGGTTAGGTTAGGTTAGGTTAGGTTAGGTTAGGTTAGGTTAGGTTAGGTTAGGTTAGGTTAGGTTAGGTTAGGTTAGGTTAGGTTAGGTTAGGTTAGGTTAGGTTTTTTTTTTTTTTTTTTTTTTTTTAAAATGATACCCTACCCTCTAACATTGTCAGAGATTTTGTCTGCTTAATATTTTCATTGTCGACTCATTCATTCCAGTTCTCGCTTGCTTGCCTCTCGTACTTATATTCTTCATACGTGTTCTTTCTTACATCCATCAACTTTCACACTAAGGGTAGAGTTCCCTTCCTATTAATTCAGGGATGCATATTGTTTTTATTTATTTCAAAAAAAAAATTTTTACAATTTGCTTATATCTATACACATTCTCTCTATATCTAATATACAATATGGGATTATTTTACATTTAACATTTAAATTTTTACTTTTGCTATCGTTATTTTGCTACATGTCTCTAAAGTTATATATAAGTCTATTTACGCTAGTTATATGTATTTTAATGTGCACACTTTCGATATTTTCCGTCTTGTTTTCTACACCTGCAAATAGTATTATAAAATTGTTTATAATATTTTACAGCAATACTTTGTCTTTCGACCTTTTCTTTATCTTGCCTAATATTGGAAGTGTGCCAATTTTATGTTTTATTGCGTTTTGTGACCGTCTCTATTATTTTATTAGCGTGTTTCAAAAATATCCCTCGTTCTTCTCTATTTTCCATGATCTTGGCGAGGTTTTCCTCGTCAATAGGGGTCCCAATAAGTTGCTGCATATTGTACCTTTGTATGCTGAAGACTGGACATTTGAACAGGATGTGCTTCACCGACTCTGGTACTCCAGGTTCGCAGGTGCACGATGGGTTCTCCTTACACTTAAACTTAGTTAAGTATTCGGAGAACCCGCCGTGTCCTGTTAACATCTGTGTGATTGTACTACCTAAGTCGATTTTCCGCACAATCCTGTATGCTCCTAGAGCGTCGGGGAAGAACATTTTTGTTGTTCCGGCAGTTTCTCCGGATTTGTATCTCCGGTTCCACTCGTCGAGAGATTCCTTACGGATTTGACTCTTGACGAATGAGACCGGGCACAAGTCGTAATCCGGACTCTTTTTTGAGTTTAGTGCGGCGCTTTTTGCCAGCTCATCGGCGCGTTCGTTGCCAGCGAGGCCAGCGTGTGCTTTTATCCAGAACAAGGTAACAACTTTGTTCTGGACAAAGGCCCATTTTAGGTTGGTCCGGGCCTCGACCGAAAGGGGATGGTAACTATTGTAGCTGACCACGGTTTCCAGCGCGGATCTGGAGTCACTATAGATTCCAAAGCTCTGCCCAGTGCTTCTGAGAATTTCTTTCGTGGCTCTACATATGGCCAGAAGTTCGGCCTGGTACACTGTGCAATAGGATGGCAGCTTCAATTTGATGGTCTTGGTCTCAACCTCAGTGTTCCAAAATGAAAGTGAGGCACCAACCTTATTTTCGATTTTGCTGCCGTCCGTGAAGATACGCACATCTTGGTTATTATTATTGGCGAGGTCTTCTTGGTCTACCAGGCTTATGAACTTCAGGCACATATGAGTTGCAGGATGTCCATTCTCTGTGTACCTGGCCTTCCGCTCAACCTCCCTGCCCGCCTGATCCGGCCGCGGCACCCCCCTCTTCGCTTCATACAAGGCAGCTGCCTCACGAATGCGGATGTCGAGTGGGAGTATCCCGGCCAGAAGCAAAGCGGCGTTCACGGAGACTGTGCGGTATGCCCTGCTTATCTTCTGTGCGAAGCCACGCTGGACACCGCTCAGCTGTTTAATAACTCCCAGCTTTCTCGCTGCCGGAGCCCAGGCACTCGCCGCGTACAGCGTGATAGGTTCTACCACTGCAGTGTAAATTTGTCTTATAATTTCCGCGTGAAGGCCCCAGCTAATTTTGGCCGCTCTTGACAGTTGCCTGTAAATATTTGACACTTTTTTGCACGTATTTGCGATGTGTGTGTTGAAAGTCAGAGAACTGTCAATAGTTAGGCCTAGAATTTTAATTTCGCCGGTCATGTTAATAGGGATCCCTCCCATGTTCAGAAGTGGTGTGTCGTACTTTAGCTTTCTAGTGATCACCATCGCGTTAGTTTTTTGTGGTGCGAAACGAAGTTTGTTTCGGACACCCCATTCCTGAACGTAGGAGAGGGCGACATTTGCTTTTCGTTGCACCTCCTGAGCGGTGTCTCCATCAAAGATCAGGACTATGTCGTCGGCGAAGGCCTGGCTGTATTCGCCCCTCTTTTCCAATCCTTTTAGTAAAGGATCCAATAGGAGGTTCCACAGTATGGGTCCCCCTATGGAACCTTGTACGCACCCCTTGTTGGTCTGTTTGTCGTATGTGTGACCCGCGTAGCGCACATTGACGCTCCTGTCGTGCAAGTAGCTATCTATAAGTCTGCGGATGTTATTTGGGCAGCCCTCCTCAACTAGCCGAAGTTTGATGGCTGGCCACCAGGCACTGTCGAAGGCTCCCTCTATGTCCAACGATATCATTGTTATAAGTTTTTTCAGCTCTAGTTTGCTCCTGATATATTTAATAAGGTCGTAGAGGGAGTCTTCGGTGCTTTTTTGCGGCATAAAGCCGTATTGACGGGTACTCATTCTCGGTAGAAGGTGCCACTTTAGTCTGCCAACCATCATTTTTTCGAACATTTTCCCCATCACAGGCAATAGTCCAATCGGCCTGTATGATTTGGGGTTTGTGGGATCGTCTTTGTTTGGCTTTCTTAGGACGACAACTGTTGCACGTTTCCAGATTTTTGGAAATCTGCCCAATTCTAGACACTTATTGGCAAGCGCTAGGAACGTTTCCGGGTCTCGCGCTATAACTTGGGTGCAGATGTCTGCAGTCAAACCGTCTTCACCCGGGGCCTTCTTTGGATTAAAACTTTCCACAGAGTTTTTGAGTTCCTCCAGAGTAAATGGGGGGTCATGTACATCATCATGTCTTATCTCATTTATCTGTTCGGCTGCTCTTCTTATCTCAATGTGGTCAGCGTTATCCTGACTTTCTAGGTCCTCCGGGTAAAATGTCTCGGCTAGTAGTTTGACAGATTCCTGCGCGCTAAGGGTAATCCCATTTTTATTTAAGGGGAGATCTTCTTTCCTCTTAGTTGTCCTGTTGATAACTCTGTAGATCCCCTCCCACATTCCTTCCTTATCTTGCTTGGCGCAGAACTCTTTCCAGCTACGGATCTGTGCTTCCTTTACCTTACATTCATATTCTTCTTTCTTTTGCAGGTATTCATCGACAACCCATGCTCTTCGAGTCGGCGCAGCGCTACGGATTCTCCTTCTCTTCGTGTTAACTTCTCGTCTGAGGTCATCGAGTTCTTTGGTCCACCACGGCAAGGTAAGTTTTTTGTTAGTTTTTATTGGTGGTATGTGTTTTTTGCATGTTGTTTGTATTATGTGTGTAAATGTTTCTATTGTATTTTCTAATTGTTCAGAGTTAATAATTTCCTGTATTGTTGTTTGATCTATATTGTGTTCCATTTTTAATTGGGCCATTTCCTCATGGAACTGACTCCAATTAACTTTTTTGGTATTATATATCCTGGTTGTTCTATGTATAATTATGTCTTTTCCTTTTTTCAGTTTTATTTTGAACGTGATGGCGTTGTGGTCCGAGCTCGTCATATCTTGGTCCACTCTCCAGCTTTCCACCAAATCGAGGATGTCCGCTGTGCAAACCGTGATGTCCACGTGACTGCAGAGCGATCTACCGCCTCTTATGGTGTCGAAGGTCGGAGTGGTTCCATTATTTAATATGTGTAGACCCAGTTGGTCCAGTGTTCCTGCCAGAATATCTCCCCTTGCGTCGGTCTTGTGGCTACCCCACCAGAAACTCTTCGCGTTGCTGTCTCCTCCCATGACCAGTTTTGCGGGTTGTATTTTAGCCTCTATCTTCTTGAGCTGCTCCAGGTAAGGTTCCAGGGGTTTGTCTGGTTCAAAGTAGAAAGAAACGAACACGATCTCCCAGGCGCTTGTGCGAACCCTGACAACTGCGATGTTGTTTGTTGTAAGGTCCGGACACTGTATTGCGTCTAAATCTTCGTCAAACACTGCTATTGCTGCCTTTACAGTGCCATCCCCAGGATTCGTGTTTTGGAAGAGTCGCGTTCTGCCGTATGTTTTCATACTTGGACCCCCACCCACGTAAGGTTCCTGGAGCAGTGCAAGAGCCGCTTTTCTCTCTGAGGCTTCCTTCATAAGTTCGGAGGTGGCCAGTTGTTTGCGTTGTAGATTGGCTTGAAGAAAGAGGTAAGTTTTATCCGCTGCTTGCGGGGGCAATTGTGTTGGATCGCTACTTTGAGTAAATGGTATTGCGCTGTTTAAGCTGCTGGGGTCCACCATGGCGCCTTCAGCAGTATGCTACGCTTGACCGTGCTATACTATCCCATTTTTTACGAACGGTGCAGTCGCCGCTGAAGGCATCATGGCGAGTATCATTCAGCTTAGCTTGCTGACAGTTGTTGCATCTGGGGGGATCTCCGGCTCGCATGGCATGGCATTCGGCCCGCAGATGATTGCCTCCACAGTGCGCGCAGATGTCCTTTTCTTCCGTGCACTGTTTTTTGCCATGGCCAAAACGGAGGCATCTGGTACATTGCATGAGCGGGGTTTGGTCGAAGACCTTGACTCGCTGCATGTCTATATGGACGCGTCCTGCCTCGGTCAGTCGTTGCCACAACTGGGGGGAGACTTGAATTACAACATGGTTCTCATGTGGATTTCTTGCCCGTTTTCTATATCTCACGGTCATCTTTAAGTTTTCTTCGTTCAGGCCCTCGAGGATATGAGAGTTCTGATTTGCAATCGCCCTGGTGATGTCTTCGTCCGAGTTATAAGATAAAACGTCTCTGAACACCACCAAGGGGAGCTTGTTTACGGCCTCTTCAATTTTTAGACTCGTTGCAGATTCCTTGAGCCTCTTCGTAATTTGCTCCAGGTCCGACTTGGAGCGGCAACCTAAAACAATTTTTTGGTTCTTCACCTTTCGTAATTTGTCCACTCTAAGTCCAGTAGCTATCGCGTTGACTGCAGTCCTAACTTTGTCCGTCACTGTCCCACTCGTGTCCTTTTCGTCCTCGGATGAAACAATGACGGAATGCATCGGTTGGGGTACAGTCATTGTCCTTTTTGCTGCCACTCCTGCGTAGGTGACTCCTTCTACAACGTGACTATTTGGCGAAGAGAGCGATGCTTGCACCGTATGTATTTCTTCCTTGAGTGCACGTGTAGAGTGCGTGCACTCAGTTGTACTTTTACTGCACACTCTCATCACCTCTATCAGTTCCGTAATTTTGTTACATATCTCGCTTTGTTCCACAGTATCCTGAGTCTCATCTTTTGATACTGTCTTGTGTCCATACTGTGTTTTTATACAGCTTGACATAAGGCCAAAGTTGTCTAGTGTAACGCCGAGTTTCGAGAGGATATCCACTACCGACTCCTTTATCTCCTTCTTTATATTTCCCGATTTCGCCATTAACAGTTTAGCCTCCTTTATCATTTCTTTGCCATTTTTTACCATTTTTGGTATTTCTTTTAAGAGGTTCGTAGGTTCCTCTGTCGCTTTATCGCATGTATCGGGATTAATGGTTGGTGATGTGACCATGTAGGTTTTCTCTAGGGCAGTATTATGTTGTGTAGATTCTGGGCCCGCCAGTATAGCTGTTGTCTTTCCCACTTTAGTTTTTTCCGATATTGGCTTTGTCTTATGGGGGGTTTCGGTCATCGTTTCATCCTGGTTTGGGGGGGCATGCTTGTTGCCCCTTTGTCGAGTTGCCCTTACATTGGCAGGGGCTCGTACATATTCTGGAGACCTTCTTGTGTTATCCTTTTCAATTTCGATGAAGAAGACCTCCGATAATCGTTTACCGGTGGCCAGGGTTTCCGGTGTCTGAGGGTTTTCTCCTAAAGCTCCGGTCACTGCCTCCTTCGGTGGAGTTTTAAACATTTTTAGGGAGATGTAGATTCAGGTCACAAAACCAATAAAGCAAATAAGATATAATAATTGAGAATGGGAAGTGTATAGTACTTCAATGTGCTGTAGTCAACTAAAACAAATTGTATATACTAATCTTAGTCTAGAGTTTGGGAGGTGTAAAGGCCTCCCAAGTCGATTATCTATAGTTGGGGGTGTAGAAAGCCCCCAACGTCAATTAAAACTAATTAAAAACTTAAATTTAAAGGCAGCCCAATCGTCATGTATTTCGTCAATATATGTGGGGGTGTAGATGGCCCCAAGTCAATAAATAAGTACAAGAAATACAAAGGAGGAACTTAACCTAATATTAGGGAGGTGTAGAGAGCCTCCCAAGTCTAATTATACGAATAATTAACTTAAAGCTATTGGGCAGTGTAAAGCTGCCCAAAGCGTCTATCAATAAATAGTCAGATTTTGTGTGGGGGTGTAAATAGACCCCAACAGTCAATTTATATATTTTTATAATGACTTATTATGTAAATTTTATCGGAGTTTAATGAAAATTTTGAATTTTATATATTGAAATTTTGCCGAAATTTTTCTAAGTTGAAGAAAATTTTGAAAATTCAAAAATGAAAATTTTTGTTTCGGAACGCGGAGACGAGTGCCCGCGACGTCCCGCAGGAGAAACCAGCTGAAAATAAGTGAAAATTAGGGAATACAGCGACGGCGCGCGTGTTTTTGGTTCGATATCTATCGAATTTGTATAGGGAATTTGATTCACCAAGTAAGCTCGGTGCGCAGATGGAAAATGCGAAAAATGCGTTAATTCCCGGAAAAACCACCCCGAAACGGGCGCGCACGCTCCCTCGAGCGCAGGCGCTGTGAATTCCCGTAAATTTTATCGGAGTTTAATGAAAATTTTGAATTTTATATATTGAAATTTTGCCGAAATTTTTCTAAGTTGAAGAAAATTTTGAAAATTCAAAAATGAAAATTTTTGTTTCGGAACGCGGAGACGAGTGCCCGCGACGTCCCGCAGGAGAAACCAGCTGAAAATAAGTGAAAATTAGGGAATACAGCGACGGCGCGCGTGTTTTTGGTTCGATATCTATCCGGTTAGGTTAGGTTAGGTTAGGTTAGGTTAGGTTAGGTTAGGTTAGGTTAGGTTAGGTTAGGTTAGGTTAGGTTAGGTTAGGTTAGGTTAGGTTAGGTTAGGTTAGGTTAGGTTAGGTTAGGTTAGGTTAGGTTAGGTTAGGTTAGGTTAGGTTAGGTTAGGTTAGGTTAGGTTAGGTTAGGTTAGGTTAGGTTAGGTTAGGTTAGGTTAGGTTAGGTTAGGTTAGGTTAGGTTAGGTTAGGTTAGGTTAGGTTAGGTTAGGTTAGGTTAGGTTAGGTTAGGTTAGGTTAGGTTAGGTTAGGTTAGGTTAGGTTAGGTTAGGTTAGGTTAGGTTAGGTTAGGTTAGGTTAGGTTAGGTTAGGTTAGGTTAGGTTAGGTTAGGTTAGGTTAGGTTAGGTTAGGTTAGGTTAGGTTAGGTTAGGTTAGGTTAGGTTAGGTTAGGTTAGGTTAGGTTAGGTTAGGTTAGGTTAGGTTAGGTTAGGTTAGGTTAGGTTAGGTTAGGTTAGGTTAGGTTAGGTTAGGTTAGGTTAGGTTAGGTTAGGTTAGGTTAGGTTAGGTTAGGTTAGGTTAGGTTAGGTTAGGTTAGGTTAGGTTAGGTTAGGTTAGGTTAGGTTAGGTTAGGTTAGGTTAGGTTAGGTTAGGTTAGGTTAGGTTAGGTTAGGTTAGGTTAGGTTAGGTTAGGTTAGGTTAGGTTAGGTTAGGTTAGGTTAGGTTAGGTTAGGTTAGGTTAGGTTAGGTTAGGTTAGGTTAGGTTAGGTTAGGTTAGGTTAGGTTAGGTTAGGTTAGGTTAGGTTAGGTTAGGTTAGGTTAGGTTAGGTTAGGTTAGGTTAGGTTAGGTTAGGTTAGGTTAGGTTAGGTTAGGTTAGGTTAGGTTAGGTTAGGTTAGGTTAGGTTAGGTTAGGTTAGGTTAGGTTAGGTTAGGTTAGGTTAGGTTAGGTTAGGTTAGGTTAGGTTAGGTTAGGTTAGGTTAGGTTAGGTTAGGTTAGGTTAGGTTAGGTTAGGTTAGGTTAGGTTAGGTTAGGTTAGGTTAGGTTAGGTTAGGTTAGGTTAGGTTAGGTTAGGTTAGGTTAGGTTAGGTTAGGTTAGGTTAGGTTAGGTTAGGTTAGGTTAGGTTAGGTTAGGTTAGGTTAGGTTAGGTTAGGTTAGGTTAGGTTAGGTTAGGTTAGGTTAGGTTAGGTTAGGTTAGGTTAGGTTAGGTTAGGTTAGGTTAGGTTAGGTTAGGTTAGGTTAGGTTAGGTTAGGTTAGGTTAGGTTAGGTTAGGTTAGGTTAGGTTAGGTTAGGTTAGGTTAGGTTAGGTTAGGTTAGGTTAGGTTAGGTTAGGTTAGGTTAGGTTAGGTTAGGTTAGGTTAGGTTTTTTTTTTTTTTTTTTTTTTTTTTTTTTTTTTTTTTCTTAATCTAGTTTGGCCACAAAGGTTTTTCTTTATTTACACAATGATTGATTGTGCAGCAGGGGAGCTACCGCTATTGGATACGTTCGCTCCCCTGCCCACTTACACACAAGTGCCTTAAAATTATCGCAGTGATCTATAAACTAAATAAACAGATAAACCGAACTATTGTAAATAGGTACCGTGGTAGCACCAGCTTCCGCTATTTGATACGTAGGCAGGTGGCTCCAGCGGCCCCGCGCAAGCGCGCATTAAATTGCGATGTGTTTATATAAATAACATTAACAATATGACAGTATACAGATAAAATAACTCATAAACAAATAAACCGAACTATTATAAATAGGTACCGTGGTAGCACCAGCTTCCGCTATTTGATACGTAGGCGGGTGACTCCAACGGCCCCGCGCAAGCGCGCATTAAATTGCGATGTGTTTATATAAATAACAATACCAATGTGACAGTATACAGATAGAATACCTCATTAATCAGAATTCAACTAAATAAACAAATAAACCGAACTATTGTAAATAGGTACCGTGGTAGCACCAGCTTCCGCTATTTGATACGTAGGCGGGTGGCTCCAGCGGCCCCGCGCAAGCGCGCATTAAATTGCGATGTGTTTATATAAATATCAATACCACTATGACAGTATACAGATAGAATACCTCATTAATCAGAATTCAACTAAATAAACAAATAAACCGAACTATTGTATACAAAATTCTACTCGGACGGGTTTATGCATAAATCCAACTCAACATCGACAATTGAAACCCTAAAGAGTGCTTGCTTGCCATGAGGAAGCGAGGGGAGTCTCGGAACTATACCCCGTAATCGATATTCGACTCCACCCGGTTCCTCATGGCTCGCAGGACTGGGCATGAAGATGAATCGGCTCTATGGGCCTCATCCCCTTTTAAGTTGAATTTCACGTTTCTGTTAATACAATTATAGCACCTCGGTGAAGCCCCCCTTTCCCTCTCCGGGCAGTCGGCCTCCTTGTGCGCCGTGTTGGCGCAGTGGGCGCAGGGGGACGGAGAGTCGTGACCACAGTTTTTCTTTGTGTGACCGAATTGGAAACACCGGTGGCACTGAAGGAAGGGGGTGAAGCCGTGCACGCGGACCCTTTGATGGTCTATGTTCACGCGCTCCAGCTCCATCACCCTCCTCCAGACTCCGGCCTCCGCTGACAACACAGCGTTATATAAGTTGGTGTTTTTATTCTGCCGAAGGAAACGCAGCTGAATGTCGGTCTCACAAGATGGGTCCCCGACTCCCGGATTTTGTGTCTTGAGGACGTGCACGATTTCCTCTGCCGTGATGTCCTTCGATATACCCTTGAGTATAAACATCGGCCTGGTTTTATTGGCCGCCACCGCGCTCACCTTGTCCGAATCTTTTAGCCGGTCTAGTGTATCGTTACGCTGTTCTGCCGTAACTAATTCGACGCGGAGCTTGTTATTCGACAGTGGTTTGACTTTGACAGGTGCATAGCTCGACTTCTTGTAGGTGATGGCCTGCCGGAACGCAGTCACCGCCTCCTGCCTGCTGCTGATAGGTCCCTTGGCCGTCACGATCGCCGCATAGCTGGTTGTAGGTGTAGGCACTGTGGTGGTGGGCGAGGTCCGCAGGGGGGGCGACGCAGAAACCGTCGCAGCCGTCTCCGATGTCACGCCCGCTGCCGTCGGCGGTGTCGGTTTTGATTTGCCGGCCAGCGACGCATACGTAGGTCGAGTCGCAGCGGCCGCGGCGGCGATCTTAGTTGTCGCAGCCGCGAGGTCTCTGCGTAGCCCGCGCACCTCGCCGACACAAACCTTAATCTCAGCGCGCAGTTGTTCATCGCCGATGGGGGAGCCCGCCGAGCCAGCCAGCCTGGCCTCTCCGGTGGGGGCGGGGGGATGCGCGACAGCGCCGCCGTCAGTGCCACTGCCGGGGGCCCCGTGTGAGGGTCCCGCTCCGTCTTGTGTGCGCCGGGAGACCGCAGCCAGGGCATGGGAAGCCCGGCGGATCTCCTCGGCCGCAGTGATGATCACCCGCTTGTTAACCGCGGTTACACTCTTGCCGTCTTGTACGGCCTTCACTATTTTAGCGGTCAAGGTAGTGACCACCGTCATGTAGGTCTCAAGGTCCTTAACCGTATCCGCAGTAACATGAAGGGGCGCAGGAGACTTATCCCCGCTAGGTTTTGGGATCCTAGTGGGAGTCATGGCCAATATTGTCTCTTATCAATACTAAATAGTCCGGGCGAGGCACAGAGTGTCCGAATCGCAATTTAAGTTGGGGGGGTTAAGGGGGGTAAGGGGGGGTAGGGGGGTTTTATGGGGGGATATGATAAAGATACATAAAATACATATTTATACGAAAACCGCACCGAAAAATACAAATAAACAAGAGAGTTATGGATTTTAAGAAATTTTCTCAAATTCTAAAAATGGGAAAAACACGAAAAATTAAACTAATGAAAATTTTTAAAATGTTACTTCGGATTTAAGTAACAGACCAAAAATCATGAATAAGTAAAGAAACCGGGGTGAATTTAGTGGAAAAACGGGGGAGTTATTTAATTAAAACTATTCTCCAATTTTCAAAACTTGAAAAATCAAGAAAAATAGAAATACATAAAAAAGATAAATTTTGCCTTCGGAGTCGGAAGCACGACGGTAAATTAAGAATATATAAGAAGACCGGAAGAAGATAGGAGCAATATTGGCGGAGATATGGATTTTTGAAAATTTTTATTTATTTCGGTTACGTAATTTGAAACTGAAATTGACTTTTTTGTTTTAAGGAAATTAAGAATTTTGAAAAGTGGATATGAAAGCTATTGCCGAGAAACTAAAAATAGGCTAAACTTGGAGAAGATCCCCCCACGGGAACCCCTCCAAATCGACTCGTGAAGTTAGCACCGGATTCTACAAATATCTCCGCCCACAAAAAGTTAAATATCTAAGAAACTACAAGAGATAGGGGCCTGAGATTTTCAGGCAATATACTATGATAGATACTGAATATATATTAATAAACTATATAATTATATATATAAAGCGCTTGGAAATATGGACAATTGAAAAAAAAAATTGGGGAAAGCGGAAGGAAAAGTGGCCTCACCCCCTGGTTTTTAATGTCCCGTGAGTGCACCTAGTGTAGTTTTCTTAGTTAGGATATCCCACACCTGGGCCTCTAACAAGAAACTGTCCAGCTGCTGTACAACCAGGTTTTCGCATAACGGTCATTTTTATAAAAACACTTATAACTTTTAAACTATCTATCAGAGAAATCTGAGGTTTGGCACACAGGTAGAGCACTTATACACTAATACAACGAAATAATAATAATAACATGTCCTCGATCTATCTAAAAAGTTATTAACGAAAAACCAGTTTTTGTGTCCGAAAATCACAGTTATTGGGGCCTAACTCCCTGGCGCACTATGCTAAAAATGTCCAAAAGGTCTTAAAAGATGCGCCTCATCAAGGCGCACCTAAATGCACTCTCGAAACTGAGTCGCACCGCGGAAAATCGTAAGCCGCACGCGAAAAACACTTTTCACTTTTTTTAAAAACACAAAAATTGTCATATCTCCCACAAAACTTGTCCAATTTCAAAAATTTTTTCACATCCGCATAGCGCTCGACAGCGCGCAACTTTTAGTGTATTTCACTAGTTGATTTTCCATAACTGTCCCGCAACTTCG
>JARPMR010000009.1:22500-30000 GCA_029955525.1 Oeneis ivallda | reverse complement strand
TAGGTTAGGTTAGGTTAGGTTAGGTTAGGTTAGGTTAGGTTAGGTTAGGTTAGGTTAGGTTAGGTTAGGTTAGGTTAGGTTAGGTTAGGTTAGGTTAGGTTAGGTTAGGTTAGGTTAGGTTAGGTTAGGTTAGGTTAGGTTAGGTTAGGTTAGGTTAGGTTAGGTTAGGTTAGGTTAGGTTAGGTTAGGTTAGGTTAGGTTAGGTTAGGTTAGGTTAGGTTAGGTTAGGTTAGGTTAGGTTAGGTTAGGTTAGGTTAGGTTAGGTTAGGTTAGGTTAGGTTAGGTTAGGTTAGGTTAGGTTAGGTTAGGTTAGGTTAGGTTAGGTTAGGTTAGGTTAGGTTAGGTTAGGTTAGGTTAGGTTAGGTTAGGTTAGGTTAGGTTAGGTTAGGTTAGGTTAGGTTAGGTTAGGTTAGGTTAGGTTAGGTTAGGTTAGGTTAGGTTAGGTTAGGTTAGGTTAGGTTAGGTTAGGTTAGGTTAGGTTAGGTTAGGTTAGGTTAGGTTAGGTTAGGTTAGGTTAGGTTAGGTTAGGTTAGGTTAGGTTAGGTTAGGTTAGGTTAGGTTAGGTTAGGTTAGGTTAGGTTAGGTTAGGTTAGGTTAGGTTAGGTTAGGTTAGGTTAGGTTAGGTTAGGTTAGGTTAGGTTAGGTTAGGTTAGGTTAGGTTAGGTTAGGTTAGGTTAGGTTAGGTTAGGTTAGGTTAGGTTAGGTTAGGTTAGGTTAGGTTAGGTTAGGTTAGGTTAGGTTAGGTTAGGTTAGGTTAGGTTAGGTTAGGTTAGGTTAGGTTAGGTTAGGTTAGGTTAGGTTAGGTTAGGTTAGGTTAGGTTAGGTTAGGTTAGGTTAGGTTAGGTTAGGTTAGGTTAGGTTAGGTTAGGTTAGGTTAGGTTAGGTTAGGTTAGGTTAGGTTAGGTTAGGTTAGGTTAGGTTAGGTTAGGTTAGGTTAGGTTAGGTTAGGTTAGGTTAGGTTAGGTTAGGTTAGGTTAGGTTAGGTTAGGTTAGGTTAGGTTAGGTTAGGTTAGGTTGGTTAGGTGTTAGGTTAGGTTAGGTTAGGTTAGGTTAGGTTAGGTTAGGTTAGGTTAGGTTAGGTTAGGTTAGGTTAGGTTAGGTTAGGTTAGGTTAGGTTAGGTTAGGTTAGGTTAGGTTAGGTTAGGTTAGGTTAGGTTAGGTTAGGTTAGGTTAGGTTAGGTTAGGTTAGGTTAGGTTAGGTTAGGTTAGGTTAGGTTAGGTTAGGTTAGGTTAGGTTAGGTTAGGTTAGGTTAGGTTAGGTTAGGTTAGGTTAGGTTAGGTTAGGTTAGGTTAGGTTAGGTTAGGTTAGGTTAGGTTAGGTTAGGTTAGGTTAGGTTAGGTTAGGTTAGGTTAGGTTAGGTTAGGTTAGGTTAGGTTAGGTTAGGTTAGGTTAGGTTAGGTTAGGTTAGGTTAGGTTAGGTTAGGTTAGGTTAGGTTAGGTTAGGTTAGGTTAGGTTAGGTTAGGTTAGGTTAGGTTAGGTTAGGTTAGGTTAGGTTAGGTTAGGTTAGGTTAGGTTAGGTTAGGTTAGGTTAGGTTAGGTTAGGTTAGGTTAGGTTAGGTTAGGTTAGGTTAGGTTAGGTTAGGTTAGGTTAGGTTAGGTTAGGTTAGGTTAGGTTAGGTTAGGTTAGGTTAGGTTAGGTTAGGTTAGGTTAGGTTAGGTTAGGTTAGGTTAGGTTAGGTTAGGTTAGGTTAGGTTAGGTTAGGTTAGGTTAGGTTAGGTTAGGTTAGGTTAGGTTAGGTTAGGTTAGGTTAGGTTAGGTTAGGTTAGGTTAGGTTAGGTTAGGTTAGGTTAGGTTAGGTTAGGTTAGGTTAGGTTAGGTTAGGTTAGGTTAGGTTAGGTTAGGTTAGGTTAGGTTAGGTTAGGTTAGGTTAGGTTAGGTTAGGTTAGGTTAGGTTAGGTTAGGTTAGGTTAGGTTAGGTTAGGTTAGGTTAGGTTAGGTTAGGTTAGGTTAGGTTAGGTTAGGTTAGGTTAGGTTAGGTTAGGTTAGGTTAGGTTAGGTTAGGTTAGGTTAGGTTAGGTTAGGTTAGGTTAGGTTAGGTTAGGTTAGGTTAGGTTAGGTTAGGTTAGGTTAGGTTAGGTTAGGTTAGGTTAGGTTAGGTTAGGTTAGGTTAGGTTAGGTTAGGTTAGGTTAGGTTAGGTTAGGTTAGGTTAGGTTAGGTTAGGTTAGGTTAGGTTAGGTTAGGTTAGGTTAGGTTAGGTTAGGTTAGGTTAGGTTAGGTTAGGTTAGGTTAGGTTAGGTTAGGTTAGGTTAGGTTAGGTTAGGTTAGGTTAGGTTAGGTTAGGTTAGGTTAGGTTAGGTTAGGTTAGGTTAGGTTAGGTTAGGTTAGGTTAGGTTAGGTTAGGTTAGGTTAGGTTAGGTTAGGTTAGGTTAGGTTAGGTTAGGTTAGGTTAGGTTAGGTTAGGTTAGGTTAGGTTAGGTTAGGTTAGGTTAGGTTAGGTTAGGTTAGGTTAGGTTAGGTTAGGTTAGGTTAGGTTAGGTTAGGTTAGGTTAGGTTAGGTTAGGTTAGGTTAGGTTAGGTTAGGTTAGGTTAGGTTAGGTTAGGTTAGGTTAGGTTAGGTTAGGTTAGGTTAGGTTAGGTTAGGTTAGGTTAGGTTAGGTTAGGTTAGGTTAGGTTAGGTTAGGTTAGGTTAGGTTAGGTTAGGTTAGGTTAGGTTAGGTTAGGTTAGGTTAGGTTAGGTTAGGTTAGGTTAGGTTAGGTTAGGTTAGGTTAGGTTAGGTTAGGTTAGGTTAGGTTAGGTTAGGTTAGGTTAGGTTAGGTTAGGTTAGGTTAGGTTAGGTTAGGTTAGGTTAGGTTAGGTTAGGTTAGGTTAGGTTAGGTTAGGTTAGGTTAGGTTAGGTTAGGTTAGGTTAGGTTAGGTTAGGTTAGGTTAGGTTAGGTTAGGTTAGGTTAGGTTAGGTTAGGTTAGGTTAGGTTAGGTTAGGTTAGGTTAGGTTAGGTTAGGTTAGGTTAGGTTAGGTTAGGTTAGGTTAGGTTAGGTTAGGTTAGGTTAGGTTAGGTTAGGTTAGGTTAGGTTAGGTTAGGTTAGGTTAGGTTAGGTTAGGTTAGGTTAGGTTAGGTTAGGTTAGGTTAGGTTAGGTTAGGTTAGGTTAGGTTAGGTTAGGTTAGGTTAGGTTAGGTTAGGTTAGGTTAGGTTAGGTTAGGTTAGGTTAGGTTAGGTTAGGTTAGGTTAGGTTAGGTTAGGTTAGGTTAGGTTAGGTTAGGTTAGGTTAGGTTAGGTTAGGTTAGGTTAGGTTAGGTTAGGTTAGGTTAGGTTAGGTTAGGTTAGGTTAGGTTAGGTTAGGTTAGGTTAGGTTAGGTTAGGTTAGGTTAGGTTAGGTTAGGTTAGGTTAGGTTAGGTTAGGTTAGGTTAGGTTAGGTTAGGTTAGGTTAGGTTAGGTTAGGTTAGGTTAGGTTAGGTTAGGTTAGGTTAGGTTAGGTTAGGTTAGGTTAGGTTAGGTTAGGTTAGGTTAGGTTAGGTTAGGTTAGGTTAGGTTAGGTTAGGTTAGGTTAGGTTAGGTTAGGTTAGGTTAGGTTAGGTTAGGTTAGGTTAGGTTAGGTTAGGTTAGGTTAGGTTAGGTTAGGTTAGGTTAGGTTAGGTTAGGTTAGGTTAGGTTAGGTTAGGTTAGGTTAGGTTAGGTTAGGTTAGGTTAGGTTAGGTTAGGTTAGGTTAGGTTAGGTTAGGTTAGGTTAGGTTAGGTTAGGTTAGGTTAGGTTAGGTTAGGTTAGGTTAGGTTAGGTTAGGTTAGGTTAGGTTAGGTTAGGTTAGGTTAGGTTAGGTTAGGTTAGGTTAGGTTAGGTTAGGTTAGGTTAGGTTAGGTTAGGTTAGGTTAGGTTAGGTTAGGTTAGGTTAGGTTAGGTTAGGTTAGGTTAGGTTAGGTTAGGTTAGGTTAGGTTAGGTTAGGTTAGGTTAGGTTAGGTTAGGTTAGGTTAGGTTAGGTTAGGTTAGGTTAGGTTAGGTTAGGTTAGGTTAGGTTAGGTTAGGTTAGGTTAGGTTAGGTTAGGTTAGGTTAGGTTAGGTTAGGTTAGGTTAGGTTAGGTTAGGTTAGGTTAGGTTAGGTTAGGTTAGGTTAGGTTAGGTTAGGTTAGGTTAGGTTAGGTTAGGTTAGGTTAGGTTAGGTTAGGTTAGGTTAGGTTAGGTTAGGTTAGGTTAGGTTAGGTTAGGTTAGGTTAGGTTAGGTTAGGTTAGGTTAGGTTAGGTTAGGTTAGGTTAGGTTAGGTTAGGTTAGGTTAGGTTAGGTTAGGTTAGGTTAGGTTAGGTTAGGTTAGGTTAGGTTAGGTTAGGTTAGGTTAGGTTAGGTTAGGTTAGGTTAGGTTAGGTTAGGTTAGGTTAGGTTAGGTTAGGTTAGGTTAGGTTAGGTTAGGTTAGGTTAGGTTAGGTTAGGTTAGGTTAGGTTAGGTTAGGTTAGGTTAGGTTAGGTTAGGTTAGGTTAGGTTAGGTTAGGTTAGGTTAGGTTAGGTTAGGTTAGGTTAGGTTAGGTTAGGTTAGGTTAGGTTAGGTTAGGTTAGGTTAGGTTAGGTTAGGTTAGGTTAGGTTAGGTTAGGTTAGGTTAGGTTAGGTTAGGTTAGGTTAGGTTAGGTTAGGTTAGGTTAGGTTAGGTTAGGTTAGGTTAGGTTAGGTTAGGTTAGGTTAGGTTAGGTTAGGTTAGGTTAGGTTAGGTTAGGTTAGGTTAGGTTAGGTTAGGTTAGGTTAGGTTAGGTTAGGTTAGGTTAGGTTAGGTTAGGTTAGGTTAGGTTAGGTTAGGTTAGGTTAGGTTAGGTTAGGTTAGGTTAGGTTAGGTTAGGTTAGGTTAGGTTAGGTTAGGTTAGGTTAGGTTAGGTTAGGTTAGGTTAGGTTAGGTTAGGTTAGGTTAGGTTAGGTTAGGTTAGGTTAGGTTAGGTTAGGTTAGGTTAGGTTAGGTTAGGTTAGGTTAGGTTAGGTTAGGTTAGGTTAGGTTAGGTTAGGTTAGGTTAGGTTAGGTTAGGTTAGGTTAGGTTAGGTTAGGTTAGGTTAGGTTAGGTTAGGTTAGGTTAGGTTAGGTTAGGTTAGGTTAGGTTAGGTTAGGTTAGGTTAGGTTAGGTTAGGTTAGGTTAGGTTAGGTTAGGTTAGGTTAGGTTAGGTTAGGTTAGGTTAGGTTAGGTTAGGTTAGGTTAGGTTAGGTTAGGTTAGGTTAGGTTAGGTTAGGTTAGGTTAGGTTAGGTTAGGTTAGGTTAGGTTAGGTTAGGTTAGGTTAGGTTAGGTTAGGTTAGGTTAGGTTAGGTTAGGTTAGGTTAGGTTAGGTTAGGTTAGGTTAGGTTAGGTTAGGTTAGGTTAGGTTAGGTTAGGTTAGGTTAGGTTAGGTTAGGTTAGGTTAGGTTAGGTTAGGTTAGGTTAGGTTAGGTTAGGTTAGGTTAGGTTAGGTTAGGTTAGGTTAGGTTAGGTTAGGTTAGGTTAGGTTAGGTTAGGTTAGGTTAGGTTAGGTTAGGTTAGGTTAGGTTAGGTTAGGTTAGGTTAGGTTAGGTTAGGTTAGGTTAGGTTAGGTTAGGTTAGGTTAGGTTAGGTTAGGTTAGGTTAGGTTAGGTTAGGTTAGGTTAGGTTAGGTTAGGTTAGGTTAGGTTAGGTTAGGTTAGGTTAGGTTAGGTTAGGTTAGGTTAGGTTAGGTTAGGTTAGGTTAGGTTAGGTTAGGTTAGGTTAGGTTAGGTTAGGTTAGGTTAGGTTAGGTTAGGTTAGGTTAGGTTAGGTTAGGTTAGGTTAGGTTAGGTTAGGTTAGGTTAGGTTAGGTTAGGTTAGGTTAGGTTAGGTTAGGTTAGGTTAGGTTAGGTTAGGTTAGGTTAGGTTAGGTTAGGTTAGGTTAGGTTAGGTTAGGTTAGGTTAGGTTAGGTTAGGTTAGGTTAGGTTAGGTTAGGTTAGGTTAGGTTAGGTTAGGTTAGGTTAGGTTAGGTTAGGTTAGGTTAGGTTAGGTTAGGTTAGGTTAGGTTAGGTTAGGTTAGGTTAGGTTAGGTTAGGTTAGGTTAGGTTAGGTTAGGTTAGGTTAGGTTAGGTTAGGTTAGGTTAGGTTAGGTTAGGTTAGGTTAGGTTAGGTTAGGTTAGGTTAGGTTAGGTTAGGTTAGGTTAGGTTAGGTTAGGTTAGGTTAGGTTAGGTTAGGTTAGGTTAGGTTAGGTTAGGTTAGGTTAGGTTAGGTTAGGTTAGGTTAGGTTAGGTTAGGTTAGGTTAGGTTAGGTTAGGTTAGGTTAGGTTAGGTTAGGTTAGGTTAGGTTAGGTTAGGTTAGGTTAGGTTAGGTTAGGTTAGGTTAGGTTAGGTTAGGTTAGGTTAGGTTAGGTTAGGTTAGGTTAGGTTAGGTTAGGTTAGGTTAGGTTAGGTTAGGTTAGGTTAGGTTAGGTTAGGTTAGGTTAGGTTAGGTTAGGTTAGGTTAGGTTAGGTTAGGTTAGGTTAGGTTAGGTTAGGTTAGGTTAGGTTAGGTTAGGTTAGGTTAGGTTAGGTTAGGTTAGGTTAGGTTAGGTTAGGTTAGGTTAGGTTAGGTTAGGTTAGGTTAGGTTAGGTTAGGTTAGGTTAGGTTAGGTTAGGTTAGGTTAGGTTAGGTTAGGTTAGGTTAGGTTAGGTTAGGTTAGGTTAGGTTAGGTTAGGTTAGGTTAGGTTAGGTTAGGTTAGGTTAGGTTAGGTTAGGTTAGGTTAGGTTAGGTTAGGTTAGGTTAGGTTAGGTTAGGTTAGGTTAGGTTAGGTTAGGTTAGGTTAGGTTAGGTTAGGTTAGGTTAGGTTAGGTTAGGTTAGGTTAGGTTAGGTTAGGTTAGGTTAGGTTAGGTTAGGTTAGGTTAGGTTAGGTTAGGTTAGGTTAGGTTAGGTTAGGTTAGGTTAGGTTAGGTTAGGTTAGGTTAGGTTAGGTTAGGTTAGGTTAGGTTAGGTTAGGTTAGGTTAGGTTAGGTTAGGTTAGGTTAGGTTAGGTTAGGTTAGGTTAGGTTAGGTTAGGTTAGGTTAGGTTAGGTTAGGTTAGGTTAGGTTAGGTTAGGTTAGGTTAGGTTAGGTTAGGTTAGGTTAGGTTAGGTTAGGTTAGGTTAGGTTAGGTTAGGTTAGGTTAGGTTAGGTTAGGTTAGGTTAGGTTAGGTTAGGTTAGGTTAGGTTAGGTTAGGTTAGGTTAGGTTAGGTTAGGTTAGGTTAGGTTAGGTTAGGTTAGGTTAGGTTAGGTTAGGTTAGGTTAGGTTAGGTTAGGTTAGGTTAGGTTAGGTTAGGTTAGGTTAGGTTAGGTTAGGTTAGGTTAGGTTAGGTTAGGTTAGGTTAGGTTAGGTTAGGTTAGGTTAGGTTAGGTTAGGTTAGGTTAGGTTAGGTTAGGTTAGGTTAGGTTAGGTTAGGTTAGGTTAGGTTAGGTTAGGTTAGGTTAGGTTAGGTTAGGTTAGGTTAGGTTAGGTTAGGTTAGGTTAGGTTAGGTTAGGTTAGGTTAGGTTAGGTTAGGTTAGGTTAGGTTAGGTTAGGTTAGGTTAGGTTAGGTTAGGTTAGGTTAGGTTAGGTTAGGTTAGGTTAGGTTAGGTTAGGTTAGGTTAGGTTAGGTTAGGTTAGGTTAGGTTAGG
>JARPMR010000089.1:0-43835 GCA_029955525.1 Oeneis ivallda | reverse complement strand
CGCCTAAATTAAGGTCTTCTCGGGATTCAAATATAAATTACACTCTAAGTTTTACATAATTTCGCTTTTATAAATATAAATGACACTTTAAGTTTTACATAATTTTGCTGTTACCAGACTTTGAAATATTCATTACGAATTAACAAAGTACTTATTAGGTATATATTATCTTAATCAAGAAAATTTTAAAGGCTAAATTTGTAAAGGTGTACTTTTTAATGAAGGAATAATTATATTACACATATATACCATTAACACAACCTACCTTTGGTTCGTTTATTTAAAAATGCTAACGTCAAAACCAGTTATTTTGAAAATATGCCTCCCAATTCACTTAACGTGCTCTGGTAAACAAAGGCAATAAAACAAACTCCACGCAGTGGAAACGTAATTTTGTACAATACCAATTTCAGCTTGAAGGGTAACATGTCAGAGGAGAGCTTCCGTGAAGGATGAAAGAAAGTAGCAAACAAAATACAGACGTGTGTAGAATTTGCGTCTGCACGTTTTACAATTTGTTACATCGCTTAAATTGTAATAAAACATCGAAGTAACACATAATCCACTAATATTTTTTTCGTTTCTCCTGCAAAATGGTACAAGAAGTTGAACACAATTTTTATGAGAATAAGATTCAACATGCAAAATCAAAACAAGCACATCTAACGTTTTGTCCTAGACATGCATTGTACGGAAAGAGGCATACGGTGCGAATCCCCATTGGATACAGTTCGTTTTCTATTTACTTAGACAAATGACATCATTATTGTGTAAAGATTCCACAATCTTGGAAATCTTGCAAATTGGATGAGAAGCAAAAGTAAATAAAAAGATTGTTCCATGTGTTCGTGCCGAATAAAATCAGGTTCTGTGATTATTTTTAACTACCTTTATTTTTAGTCTATGTCACTCTTCAGACCTCAACTACTTACTCATAGCCATACAAAATTTTCGATCTGTTGCTCCTTTGCTACGTTATTAAAGAACAAACCAGGAGGGATAGGTAGGGATTAAATATTTACAATTTGAATATTCTGAAATTCTAACAAGTAAGTACAATCTAAGTACAATAGCAACGAAGATATAATTTAGTATGTAAATTCGTTCGATAAAAACAATCTGCAAATATTTCTCTTTATTTACGAGAACTAAGCAGTACCGATGCAAAATTATTTATTAAGTTTATCTGTAACTACCCAGTTCATTAGCGTATATTGTAATTGCCTTTAGTAATATATTTGATAAGCATTTTAACAATTAATTAAACAGCTCGATGGCACAACATCGTAGGAATAAACGTTGAGCGTAATGGCGTCTGTGTTTAATAGTCTGGGTCGAGCGCCGCTCCTAATTACTCGTAAACGATTACAGTCAATTTGATATTCATTGAAACATATTATAAACCAGCTGATGCCAGTGACTTCGTCCTTGCTTTGCCGGGTTAAAAAGAAGCCAAGATTACTTCCTGTAAAATCCTTTACCTGCTTATGAAAATCTCATCAAAATAATATGTTCATCCGTTCCATTTAACCCGGACAAGCAGAGTTGAGTTGTGTGGGTTATACTATCGTTCAATATAAATAGGTACTCATTAAGCGGCAGTTACATATTTCGAAACGGAAACCCCAGTTTTTTTCTTGAATTAATATAGATTTTTATATATTTGACTCGTCCCGGATTTGCACATATGGGCTAACGTTTTTGAATAATTTATGTTATGTATATAATCATTTGATTAATTTTATTTGGGTATAATCTATTTTGAGCGACTTTAAAAAAGGAGGTTCTCAATTAGTCGTAATCTTTTTTTTATTTTTATTTTATTTTTTATGTATGCTCACCGATTACTCGAAGACGCCTGAACCGATTTGAAAAATTCTTTTTTGTTTCAAAGGGTATACTTTCCAGGTAGTCTCATTGAAATTTTATCGAAATCGGTTTAGCGGTTTTTAAAATATCAACAATAAAGTATACTTTGTAGTGGCGCGGGACGTTTGAAGTCAGTTTTTTAGGGTTCAGTACCCAAAGGGTACCAACGGGACCCTATTACTAAGCCTACGCTCTCCGTCCGTCCGTCCGTCCGTCTGTCAGCGGGCTGTATCTCGTAAACCGTAATAGATAGACAGATGAAATTTTCACATATTATGTATTTCTATTGCCGCTATAACAACAAATAATAAAAATTAAATTAAATTAAAATATTTCCATGGGTACATGAAAATATTTTAATTTAGTTTTTTTTTTAACGGAACCCTAAAAGAGCGAGGCCCGACTCGCACTTGGCCGATTTTTATAAATAATTTTCATATTAAATTATTTATTTTACGTTTTATCCCACTGTGGGCAAAGGCCTCCCCTTTCTACTCCCTTCATTTTCCCTCGTATTTCATCTCTCCACTTAGTTACAGCAGGAATTCCTTGTGTCTTGTTTATGTCTTGGTAGCCAAGTTATCGCACGACGCACACTACTCCGTAATTTATGTGAATAATTACATATTTAATTTACCAATTAAATATTTAATTTTAATTTACCACCGAAATTCACTACTAGAAGAAAACAAAAGTCACTTGGGTTTTCTAAAGATTTTCCTTTATTTGCAAATTCAGAATCAATGTGGTTTTGACTGAGTGCCAGCAATTTACGATTACATTAGTAGCGAAGACTTGAACTAAGGAGGTTGGATAAATTTCCCTACTTTAAATAACAAGGAAAAAAATTGTAAGAAAGAAATGATAAAACTTGATTGCAGTAGGTAGGTACCTCGAATATTGAAGTTCAAAATTTATTTTTGTCATATTTCAAAAGTAAGATTGAATGTAGAATTTTTCAAAGCAGCAATTTATCAGAAAAACGTGCTTGGCGTATCTGTTTTAGGCGACACTGGATTCATTTGTATTTTTTCATATCAATTTCAGTTTTATTTGAATTCTGAATTTGACCAGGGACCTTGGTCCAGGGTGCCTTTGGAACCTTTACGTTACTTTTACGATTTCCTTATAGTAGGTAGCTAACTTATTTTCATTTGAAACAACTTGTCAAAACTCAAAATCATTTTCAGGTACTCACAATAGTCGTTCTAGTATTATGTATGATAAATATCATCCAAATTATACAAAATTCGCTAGTTACTTTATAAATATTTTAGTAGGTAACTTTGATTGATGACAAAATTGTGGAACAATCCACCCGTATGTAACAAATTATCGTTAACTACGCAATAAAGGTAAACTATGTCGAACTTATAGACCGAGAGTGTATCGTGAAGAAAACTAGCCTCAAGGGCTTAAGATTGATGACCAGGAAGGCTCCCAGGTGACTCAGGAATAGATTGCTTTCGGAACATTTCCCCGAAATTGAGCGCCTTGGACGTGAGTCTTCGGGAAATTATTGAATTGGGTTTATAGCTATTTACTTACGCGTATTCGCGCAAATTATGGCTCTTCTTAATAAACACTGCTTCAAATACTAATATTATAAATGTGAAAGTTTATTTGTTTGTCCTTGAATCACGCCACAACAGAGCTACGGATGTGCTATAGTACATAATAATTCAATGCTACGGATTGACGTGATTTTGTGTATGGATATAATTGAGGACCTGGAGAGTGTCATAGACTACTTGTTTTGTTCTTTATTCCGGAAAAACAGATTTCCCAAGGGATTTTCAAAACTGGACGCGGACGATTTAGTTTTTAAAATCCCACGGGAACTATTAGATTTTCCGGGATAAAAAGTAGCCTATGTTACTCTCTAGGTCCTCAACTATACCCATGCCAAAAATCACGTCGATCCGTTGCCCTGTTGCGGCGTGATTGAAGGACAAACCAACAAACCAACAAACAAACACACTTTCGCATTTATAATATTAGTAAGGATAATAGCTTAGGCTTACAAATTACCTATCTGGTCAAGTACAGATTAGAAAACTGCACACAACTTTCAGAGCATTGAAGCAGGACTCTTAGACATGCAGGTTTCGTCACAACATTTTAGTTCACCTAGGAAAGGAAACCAACATTAAAGGAAGTGACATTTGTTTAATTGTTTTAATGCCGATGTCACCAACGTCAAGTGAAGTTTGACCGAGGAATAAATTGAGCCTTTCTGTTCCAAATATTGAAAAATCAAAACGTTGTTGTTAAGTTGGTGAAATTGGCGCTAAAACGCACATAACTCCGAGAGTTGTGAAAAACTCCGTGTGTGCTTGGGATTTGGGCTAAAAAAATGGGCTGAAATCTTAATCAGTAGTTTATCTTTACCTAGAATACTTACTCAATTAATATTTCCTCCAAATTTCAAATCTCTATGTCAATGGTAGAGGTTTTGTGTCAGTCATTGTACTGGTTGATAGGTATAGAAGATAGTTAAGTGTCTAACCAATGACGAACGTCGTGGTTATGCGGTAAAGCTTTTAGAGACAGTTCATTTCGAGTCGTCCTATATTAAATTTAATATCAATAGCACGCTTGATAAAACGCCACCCCAGCCAGCCGACATTTAATTAATTAGGGTTAAATATCCAATTTTCTTGATTAAATTAAATTGCCGAGATGGAAATGAGAGAAGTGTCCATGTACCTAATTGTTAAAGTTTTTTAATAAAGGTATGCTGAGTAAAAAGAGATTTTAAGTAGGTATCTTAGACCTTGGGTTTAAAGGTCTAAGGTAGGTATACATTGCTGTAATATTTTAAAGAAAAGACAGATGGCAGTAAAATATCCGTCTGAGAAGGATCCTTTATTATTGTCTAAGTACTTTAAGCATTAATATATTATATAACAAGCTAAGATGTTATTCTGAGAAATAGATTTTTATTAGAATACTACATAGCTTCACTGCAATCTCAACTGATGGTAACTGCAGACCATGCAGTCCAAGCGAGCTAACTTCGAAGGGTTATGGCAATGCAAATAACAGAGTATTTTTTTAAATTTATAATTATAACTAATATCCAAACGATAGTTTATGGAACGGCATTTCACACACAAGTGACGACTTGATTTAAACACACTTTAAAACGTTTATTTGAACCAAACATTTTCTATTCTATTTAATTCTGTTTACCAAATATGTGCTTTGTGTATTCTCATAGCGTTTCTGTGCCGTGACTGGTTTAAAGGTGCCTTTATATCCTTATAGTAGAATTAAGACTTCGAACCAGATTAAAATAAAACGGTCAAATGCATGTCAGGCCACACGCAGTGTAGGGTTCCGTAGTTACCTGTCACTATATTTTGCACACTAAGGCCCGCTTGCGAAAACGCCGCGTTATCCTTTTAACCCCGAGTTAGCTGCTGCTTTGACAGATTTCGTATAAAACTTCTGTCAAAATTACAAATTTATTCCTGGGTTAAACCTAACCCGGCGTCTCTGCAAGCGGGCCTTACTTATGTAAGAAGGGCTGTAAGTTTTCATTGAGTTAAACTAGACACTTAAAATTTTCGTAAAGCATTAAGTGACCATTGTATTCACTATTCAGTATTAACCTATACCCTGTCCAACCGTTTATTTTCTTTTTGACAGCTCAGTCTCACTTACTCTCACTATGTGTGAGTGCCTCAATTTCCGAAAAAAAGGGCCTTGACACGTGTGTCCGTGGACTGACAGCCGGACAACATCAGAGTGATCCTCTAAGGGTTCCGTTTTTTTTTTCGGAACCCTAAAAAATATTATAGCTGGCTAGAATAATATTTTGTATTAAACTTCTGTGAAGCATTAAAATTAATGGGTATTTCTCGTAATTGCTGTCGCTATAGTATAACGCAAATGTAAATTTTTTACTACTTGGGTTAAGGTCCGTCTCTGGCAATTCCAGCAGCAATTAAACGTAAGCATTAATTAATTTGACCTCACCCTCTTCAGCTCCGCACAGTTCCTTCTCCCTTATTTCTTTTTTGCTTATTCAGCGAAAAGCGACAACAATATAAGATCCATCCTTTGCGACTATTCGAATAGTCAAAAGAAAATTTATTTATTTTCTATTAATCTATTTTTTATTTAATTTTATTATTCTGTTATATATAAGGGCCTATAAATAAACGAACTAAATATTGTAACATCAAATATTTTTTTAATTGAAAAAAAATTGGTTGTCTGTAAAGTCGGTTTACGGACGATAGTTTAACGTGATAACTTCATTAAGAAACATTGACGATGACTGGCGGGCGCACGGCAGCGCGGTCACAAGCCAACGCCTGGGCCGATCGTGCCTCTCTATCGCTTGTTCCGCGCTCTCGCTTGCACGCTCAGGCTTAGGCGGAACGTGACACTTTTCCGTGCGTGCAGCCGGTGTTCATCGATTTATAACACGCTATCACGTAAAAAAAAATTACGGTAATTACCTTTGAAATTCATCGCGACTAAAGAAAATCAAAGTAATACACACAAAGACAACAGTAGATGATATAAAAACCATTAACCAAGAAAAGAAAGAAGTAGGTGCTATTTTCGCCTAGAAACTAGGTAGGTAGGTATATAATTGTGTACAAAATACACAATTATATACTTACCCATGTGTATGTGTAGCTTTTGCCCCGATTTGGCCCGCGTGGAATTAGGTAGAAAATCATCACAGGAAACTTTTGCTTTTCCGGGATAAAAAATATCCTATGTCACTCACTAGGTCTCAAATATCCAACATGCAAAAACCGTCAATCCGTTACTTCGTTGCTACGAGTAATAATATTCGTAGAGATTCAGCATTGAAAACTTATGGTGTCGTATTTTTTTCCAAGCCCCATCTAGTTTCAATAGAGCATCGTCGTGTTAAGATTTTATTGTAGGTAATTTATGGTTTATGCGGTCCCTTTTACACTGACCCTCGCGTAGTTTGGATTGTAGGACTTACACTAGCGGCACGTTATGATGGCCGGTTTGACGTTTGTCCGCTCATGAAGTTCCGTATTAATTGATAACGACTTTGAAGGAAATAATTGTATTACTTTATTGACGATAGTGATGTGCAGAGATTCATAAATTTTATCGAATGTAGTTTTAGGTTTAGGACTCAAAATTTATTTATTAAATTGATTTCTAAAATGTATACAAGTGTAGAAAAATCAGTTTGCACCATTTAAGGGGTGAATGTACTTGTGAATATGAACAATTTTCACTATGTGGACAAACCTCTGAAATCGCAAAAAAATATCAGCTGTTTCATACAAAAGGTAAAATTTTTATTTTTATATGATATATACCACAACTCGGCATTTGGTTTTCTAAATTGAAAATTTTTAAAAATGGAATCTAATACGATCGTCACATAGGATCGCTGGCTAGCACAACTACTACCTCCGGCAAACTCGCGTCAATGCTCAATGCAAAACAAAGCAGTTTCGAATTGACGTTGCTTCGAAAAGTATAAACTGTCAGTGCAATGCGATTGTGATATAGTTTTGACCTGGCTTTGGATTTCAAATATTGATACTGCATTACTGTTGACCCTTGCTTGTTAATTTGGACTCTGTTCAAGCCCTTTGTTGTGGATTTCGTCGATATGACCGAACGTACGCAGAGAACTGTTCTAAATAGTCAGACACGTGAGTTCGTAATACGCCTTCGTAACTATTTCGATCGTGAAGCTCAAAATGGAGGGCCAATTTTACCTATAACGTCAGTGGTTGAACGCGTAGCTGATGCGCTTAATATTGGACAACGAACTGTTAGACGGATAACTAAAAAAAAATATGGCGAGACTGGCACAGAAGAAAATAAACTTCACACACCAAAAAAGAGAAAACGAGCAAAACCAGTCGTAGGCATCGATAGCTTTGATGCCGATGCTATCCGAAGACATGTTTACGGCTACTATTTACAGAAGGAGTATCCAACAAGAAAAAAGTTGGTGCATTCACTGAAGGAAGCTGGATTATTCTTCTGTGGGGAAAGTTCTTTAACGAAGATTTTGAAGACCATTGGATTTCGATACAAAAAATGTAACAAACGCAAAATATTGATGGAAAGATTTGATATAGCGATGGCAAGGTATACTTTTTTACGGCAAGTGAAAGAAATCAAAAATTGGCAAAATGTTGTGTTCTTGGATGAAACATGGCTTAATGCTAACCATACTGTAGGCCGTTCTTGGAACGATGACACAGCAGCATCTACTTCCAAAGTTCCTGTAGGAAAAGGATCGCGACTTATAATTTGTCACGCCGGAACCATCAACGGGTTTGTCGAAGGTTCTCTCATGGCTTTTGCGTCAAAAACCACTGGAGACTATCATGAAGACATGAATGGAGAAAAGTTTACTGAATGGTTTACCTCAATGTTGTGTAGCCTCCCTGAACCATCTATTATAATTATGGACAACGCCCCATACCACTCAATGCAAATTGACAAGCCACCTGCCCAATCCCAAAAGAAAGCTGATATCGTCGCATGGCTTCGTAAAAATGGCGTAGATGCAAACATGAATATGTTAAAAGCGGAATTAGTACGTCTTTTAAAAGAAAACAAACCAACCAAGATCCGATACGTCATTGACGAAATAGCATTAGAACATGGGCACAGAGTTATACGGTTACCGCCTTACCATTGTGAGTATAATGCGATTGAGTTGGTGTGGGCTCAAATTAAGGGATATGCTGCAAGACACAATACAGAACCCCCATTTACCACAAAAAAAATGCTAAAATTATTAGAAGAAGCTTGTGAACATGTGACTAAAGGAGACTGGGAAAAGGTTGTGAATAGAACTGTTAAATTAATAAGGGAAGATTATGAAAGAGATGTGAAAATAGATAATATTATAGAAAACGAACATATAATTATTAATGTAGGTGATGATAGCAGTGACGACAGTGAAAATAGTAGTATGGACGAATCTGATTAATTATGGCCTTTTGTGGCACCTTTTTTGGTATCTTTTGTATTCATATGTTTCTTGTGTGCATATAAAGTATGTATATTCATTTTCATTCAAATATTCAGTTCGTTCAAATAAATTAAATAAACATATACATTTTTGTTTTATTAAACCTATTTAATCAGGTACAAAAACAAAACTTAATTGTTTTTTGTTCGAGAATAAATTGACATTCCACATCACTATTGTAATGTGTCAAACCGGCCATCATAGCGTGCCGCTAGTTTAAGTAGAACTTACGTGTGTATAAAAATGAAACGAAAGCTCCGAACAAACAATAATTACGAGTTATATTCCTCACGAAAAACATCCCTACCGTAATGAGTGCGTGATCCATGACGATTCTTTTATCACAACACTTGGTATTTAGTAGTCCGAAAAAACGGCAACTAGAAAAATGTCTGTTTACTTTATCTGAATAAAAATACGACTTTGTAGTAATAGTTATAGTATAGTTGGAAAAAGTTGAAGCTTTGAAGTTTACAGAAGTGCTTTTGCAGCGAGGAAAAAAGACCAAAAATGAATTCAAATAAAAGCAACTTTCAATTTTCACATTCATTTCAATTTTTAGGAAGTAAAACTAATAGACTATTTGCAATAGTAAATTAAATATTGAAATGTTTAAAAGTAGATAACTAGTTAACCCTACGTCAAAATTTATCACAAATATATTGTAATTATTATTATCTGTTTTTCTATCCTAATAAATCTCTTGCTAAGTACTTACTGTGTTATACATGACTTAAATGCATGCTTTACATAATTTTATGCATAAATGACAAAGTAGCATGAATAGTTTTGAATTTACAAAAAATAAGACATTTTATTACAATATTTTATACCTACCTTTTTCTAGACAAGAACTATACAACAACAAGAACTATAGAATTCGCTGAGAATAGTTCGTTGATTCCGAATATATTGTACTTATGTGTTATGTGTGAGTTTTCATTACACATATATATGTACATGTAATGAAACATGTATATCATGTTAGGTATATGTATGTAGGGTACAGATGGTTATATGCTCAAAGGGTACAGAGGTTAGTTTGGCAGAAAGATTGTCTACACTAGCGGCACGCTATTATGGCCGGTTTGACGTTTGTCCGCTCATGAAGTTCCGTATTAATTGATAACGACTTTGAAGGAAATAATTGTATTACTTTATTGACGATAGTGATGTGCAGAGATTCATAAATTTTATCGAATGTAGTTTTAGGTTTAGGACTCAAAATTTATTTATTAAATTGATTTCTAAAATGTATACAAGTGTAGAAAAATCAGTTTGCACCATTTAAGGGGTGAATGTACTTGTGAATATGAACAATTTTCACTATGTGGACAAACCTCTGAAATCGCAAAAAAATATCAGCTGTTTCATACAAAAGGTAAAATTTTTATTTTTATATGATATATACCACAACTCGGCATTTGGTTTTCTAAATTGAAAATTTTTAAAAATGGAATCTAATACGATCGTCACATAGGATCGCTGGCTAGCACAACTACTACCTCCGGCAAACTCGCGTCAATGCTCAATGCAAAACAAAGCAGTTTCGAATTGACGTTGCTTCGAAAAGTATAAACTGTCAGTGCAATGCGATTGTGATATAGTTTTGACCTGGCTTTGGATTTCAAATATTGATACTGCATTACTGTTGACCCTTGCTCGTTAATTTGGACTCTGTTCAAGCCCTTTGTTGTGGATTTCGTCGATATGACCGAACGTACGCAGAGAACTGTTCTAAATAGTCAGACACGTGAGTTCGTAATACGCCTTCGTAACTATTTCGATCGTGAAGCTCAAAATGGAGGGCCAATTTTACCTATAACGTCAGTGGTTGAACGCGTAGCTGATGCGCTTAATATTGGACAACGAACTGTTAGACGGATAACTAAAAAAAAATATGGCGAGACTGGCACAGAAGAAAATAAACTTCACACACCAAAAAAGAGAAAACGAGCAAAACCAGTCGTAGGCATCGATAGCTTTGATGCCGATGCTATCCGAAGACATGTTTACGGCTACTATTTACAGAAGGAGTATCCAACAAGAAAAAAGTTGGTGCATTCACTGAAGGAAGCTGGATTATTCTTCGGTGGGGAAAGTTCTTTAACGAAGATTTTGAAGACCATTGGATTTCGATACAAAAAATGTAACAAACGCAAAATATTCATGGAAAGATTTGATATAGCGATGGCAAGGTATACTTTTTTACGGCAAGTGAAAGAAATCAAAAATTGGCAAAATGTTGTGTTCTTGGATGAAACATGGCTTAATGCTAACCATACTGTAGGCCGTTCTTGGAACGATGACACAGCAGCATCTACTTCCAAAGTTCCTGTAGGAAAAGGATCGCGACTTATAATTTGTCACGCCGGAACCATCAACGGGTTTGTCGAAGGTTCTCTCATGGCTTTTGCGTCAAAAACCACTGGAGACTATCATGAAGACATGAATGGAGAAAAGTTTACTGAATGGTTTACCTCAATGTTGTGTAGCCTCCCTGAACCATCTATTATAATTATGGACAACGCCCCATACCACTCGATGCAAATTGACAAGCCACCTGCCCAATCCCAAAAGAAAGCTGATATCGTCGCATGGCTTCGTAAAAATGGCGTAGATGCAAACATGAATATGTTAAAAGCGGAATTAGTACGTCTTTTAAAAGAAAACAAACCAACCAAGATCCGATACGTCATTGACGAAATAGCATTAGAACATGGGCACAGAGTTATACGGTTACCGCCTTACCATTGTGAGTATAATGCGATTGAGTTGGTGTGGGCTCAAATTAAGGGATATGCTGCAAGACACAATACAGAACCCCCATTTACCACAAAAAAAATGCTAAAATTATTAGAAGAAGCTTGTGAACATGTGACTAAAGGAGACTGGGAAAAGGTTGTGAATAGAACTGTTAAATTAATAAGGGAAGATTATGAAAGAGATGTGAAAATAGATAATATTATAGAAAACGAACATATAATTATTAATGTAGGTGATGATAGCAGTGACGACAGTGAAAATAGTAGTATGGACGAATCTGATTAATTATGGCCTTTTGTGGCACCTTTTTTGGTATCTTTTGTATTCATATGTTTCTTGTGTGCATATAAAGTATGTATATTCATTTTCATTCAAATATTCAGTTCGTTCAAATAAATTAAATAAACATATACATTTTTGTTTTATTAAACCTATTTAATCAGGTACAAAAACAAAACTTAATTGTTTTTTGTTCGAGAATAAATTGACATTCCACATCACTATTGTAATGTGTCAAACCGGCCATCATAGCGTGCCGCTAGTTTAGTATGTGGAAAGAAACAATACTTATACTTATACAAATTAAAATTATATTACAAATTAAAATTATTTTACAAATGCGGAAGTGTATTTGTTTGGTGGTTTGTCCTTTATTCACACAGCAACTGAGCAAGAGATCGCCGTGATTTTTTGCATGGTGGGTATTGTTGGGAGCTTGGAGTGACTAGGCTACCTTTTATCCTGGAAAAACGGAAGATTCCCGCGGGATTTTACAAAACTTGACTCCACGCGGGTGAAGTTGCGAACAAAAGCTAGTAGGACTTTGATCCTCTTTTTGGGGTTTGGAGTTTGATTTGTTCACGAAAGAAACAGATTTTTGAAGAGTCTACGTATGTATGCACCTTAATTAATTTCAAAAATATTTCTAGACTAGCTGATGCCCGCGACTTCGTCCGCATGGATTTAGTTTTTAAAAATCCCGCGGGAACTTTCATTATCCGAGATAAAAAGTAGCTCTCCCGGTCTGAGGAACCACTACTACATCCATTACTATACCCATGCAAAAAATCGCATCAATCCGCTGTTCTGTTGCGACGTGATTGAAGGACAAACCAACAAACAAACACACTTTCGCATTTATAATATCAGTAAATGCTTTGTTATAACACTTTTTATAATTGTCAAATTTTTTAACCATACTTAACCAAAGACAAAATTATGTTTAGCTGTCATTTACGTTTTGTTATTCCACTGTCATTTGCGTTTTCTTATTCCATGTCAGATGAGTTTTTGTTATACCACGTTTTATAGTGACTTGACGGAAACGCGGTCGAACGGGATAAAAAGTATCCTATGTCCGTCTCTTGGTTCTAAGCTACCTCTTCACCAATTTTCAGCCAAATCGGTTCATCCGTTCTTGAGTTATAAATAGTGTAACTAACACCACTTTCTTTTATATATATAGATTAGCTGATTCCCGCGAATAACTTTGTCCGGGCGGTTTTTTATTCCCGCTGTAATTCTTTACTTTTCCGGTATAAAGTATAACTTATGTGCTATTCTGATGTATAAGCTATTACCTTGTGAAGTTTCATCAAAATCCGTGCAGTAGTTTTTGCGTGAAAGCGTATCAAATCCATCCCTCCTCACAAACTTTCGCATTTATAATATTAGTGAGTTTAGGTTAGTAGGAAGTAGGATAGTAGAATAGTAGAATAGCGAAACCCACGTCATCTAATACCTAATCAAGTAGTAAGATATTACACAGATAAGAGTTAGGAAGGAACCCGTAAACAAAAGCCAGTTAATAAGAAATTCCGTGATAAAATAAGTAACTTTAGCCGCAGAATCTGAATATTATAAATGCTAATTCCGTCTGATCCATAATTTCAATTGCAATCCTTTGAGATATTATTATAATTCAGTCGGAATCCTTTCAAGAAAGTTACGGTTTCACAAGTTGGGCGAGTAAATATTAATAACGCATAATTAAAACGTTTTAGCTTTCTTACTTAGGCTTAGAGCACATTAGTGATATTTTGGTTTACGGGATCTTTGCTGATACCAAATCTTTATCTTGATAACAACATGTCGTTATACAGATTCCTTACGATTACGGTATACGATATACGATTTTACGGTATACGATTCCTTAAGGCCCGCCTTGTCGTGCTGGATACTGCAGGTATACCTAAAATATAAAATGTGTACGCAACCTTATTGATGGATTCACTATCCGATAACACTGGGAATATTATAATTTAATATAAAAAATATTATTAAAAACACCGACTTCAAACGACTGCGCCACTACTAACTAGGTATATAATTTATTGTTGATATTTTAAAAACCGCTCGACTAATTTTGATAAAATTTCAATGGGACCACCTGGGAAGTATTACCCTTTGAAACAAATAAAGAATTTTCCAAATCGTTTTTTAGTAATCGATGAACATACATAAAAAAAAGATTCCGACGAATTGAGAACCTCCTTTTTTAAAGTCGGTTAAAAATGGAGCTTGCTCGTTCGTTCGGCTGCGCGTCACATATTTACAAAGCAGCGAGGCAATTGATTATTTATTCAAAGGCAAAAGGCTGCACAGTAGAGCACCGACGCAATGTCTTCATACTAAGCGATAATATACTGTGACGAATGTGCTCAGGTACGAGTACTTAATACCCTTGTTTCACACTTTAGAAGTTATAGTTCAGCGGACAGCGCTAATTCTCTTGTTCCTTTTTGTCCATGACTGCCCGACTCATTTTGAACTTCAACCTAGAGCATATACGACAAAACAGCAGCGGGCTTCACAAAACAGTTCAAACCGTGATATAGATATCCAACCACAAGGATATGCATTTTACCCCAGACCACAGCTATGCTTTCAGGTATCAGGCATAACATTTTTCAAGCTCAAGCCTATATTGAAATAATCCTTAATAACTATAATATGCTTATTAATAAAATAAATGCAATAGTGTGTATTTGTCTGTTCGTTTGGAGGTTTGTTGGTTTGGCCTTCAATCACGCAGCAACAGAGCAACAGATGACGAGATTGGTTGAGGTATAGTTGGGGACTTGAAGAGTTATAAAGGCATCTTTTATCTTGGGAAAACAGAGGGTTCTCGAGAGTTTTTTAAAAGCCTAACTCAACGCGGATGAAGTCGCAGGAAAAAGCTATTAAATAATAAATACCCGTTTATAGCGGATGTAAACCCTATTGTAGTTATTTAGTATACAAGTAGATACATTTTATTTATTTATTATCACAAACTTCACCTTAAATAGTGAATTATGTTATACTCCTACTTCCCCACACCATTTTACACCTTATTTCAAATCCTTCGTCCTCTTGACAAATAGTTCTTTTTCCGAGCAGACAAGTCAGCGATAACGGCTTAAGGCGACTGCAAACAAAATTCAAAGTGTCTAGATTTTTATTTATTTTATTCTAAGCAGGTCCTTTGTACCGAAATTCTATTCCATTCTCACTCATCGTCATTCAATAATATAGTGGTACCTATTCTAGTATCAAAATCAAATTCTATTTCTCTTCCTTATTTTCAAGTAACGTATCAGTCAACGTCAATTTATTTTATCATTTAAGAGTGCTTATTGTACGCTCTTATACATAAAATAATTCAATATTTTATAATATACCTCACAGACCTCACAGTCGTGTGAAAAACTTTCTTCCATTCAAAGCTGATATTAGCAAAACTAATTTAGGTATATCTGCGCCTGTTAAGAGGATGTTAACAGCCTATAATAATATTAGTAAGGTTGTAGATTTGGACATATCGGGCGATAGATTGCCTAAATTTAAGAAAAAATTAATGGATCACTTTTTGTCACTATACGGGTAGTTCTTCTTTCTATCATTAAAGTAAATTTTATTCACTAATTGACTGTCTCATATAAGTACCAAGTATCATATAGCTTGTTCATTCTTTTTCTTGTTAGTTATGTTATGTATAGTTTGTTCATTTTTTTCTCTATGTAGTTTAAGTTGTTAAGCATGTTGTGGCAACCTATAAGTGGGTCTACATTACTGCTCATTTCCTCTTCTCTTGTATTTTTTAGTTTCTAATTTTATTTCTGTAGCCTGTTGGTTGTTCTTAATTTAAATAAATAAATAAATAAATAAATAAATATTTACTTATTTATCTGAATGGATATGTGGATGGAATGATCGTACATTCATAGATCAGGTACTGAGTTCACATAAAAGCATAAAGGGTACATTTAAAATGCTGTAAAAATGCTGTAAGAAAGCTTACAAAAATTTAGGATTTCTGCTTCGTACCGTTAGGGGCTTCAACAACTTAAAGGCGGTGGTAGCATTGTACAATGCTTTGGTTAGGAGCCAATTAGAAAGTAACTCAGTCATTTGGGCTCCACATGAGGCTAAATATAGCCTTATGATAGAGCGGGTGCAAAATAAATTTGTTAGGTACTTATATATGAGGCTATACGGGGTATACTAATACTACCCATTAATGTACCCAACCTTATTTGTTCTGGGTATGGTTGGATATAATGAATTAAGGGTTAGGAGGGAACTAGCACTTGTATTGTATATTTTTAAAATAATTAGGGGGAAGTTTTTTAACGCAGACGTTTTAGGACAGGTCAGTCTCCGTGTCCCAGACCGGTATGTGTGGCGGAGGCGCAGGCCACCGCTGCTGGCGGTGCCGCGCAGCCGCACTAACTTGCTCAAGAAGGCGCCGCTGACGCGCGCGATTCTAACCCTTAACGTCATAGCTGAGAGAACAGATCTGTTTTGGTGCACTCTGGGTGAATTCACAAGGATTGCTCTGTGGTCTATATGTTATAATAAATAATAAATAATAATTAGTTTAACATAATATTAGAATAAGAATGAATTAAGCTTCACTAGTGAATTAGGAAAAGTCCTGTAATGCAAGTTGTAAGTTGGGAAATAAATAAATAAATAAATAAATAAATTTATTCCGAACCGGTGGTAGTCTTGACTTTTCATTTATGAGCCACAGGCTGGCCGGCCTATACATGAAATAAATAATTTTGAATTTTATGCGTGAATAATAATGTCCTTGGACTAGTTCTCAAATGTTTTGGTAAGACACTGTTCGTTCAATAAAAACCTTTCCATTTTAGACAATACTAGCTGATGCCCGCGACTTCGTCCGCGTGGATTCAGTTTTTAAAATCCCGAGGGTATTCTTTGATTTTCCGGGATGCTTTACACTCTACAGGTTCTCAACTATACCTATCCAAAAAAATCACGTCAATCCGTAGGTTTTTTGCTACGTGATTGACGGACAAACCAACAAAGACAAAATTACGTTTAGCTGTCATTTACGTTTTGTTATTCCACTGTCATTTGCGTTTTGTTATTCCATGTCAGATGCGTTTTTGTTATACCACGTTTTATAGTGACTTGACGGAAACGCGCTTGAACGAAATAAAAAGTATCCTATGTCCGTCTCCTGGTTCTAAGCTACCTCTCCACCAATTTTCAGCCAAATCAGTTCATCCGTTCTTGAGTTATAAATAGTGTAACTAACACCACTTTCTTTTATATATTGTAGTATATAGGCGGTAGACATCATAATGTCTACATTGCTCATACAGCAAATAGTGGGTAGAAGCAAAACACAGAGGCGCATAAATACGGGCACCACTAGGTGGGGGGGGCAGTCGTGTGTGAGCCACGGACAGAGTAGTACGCAAGTGAAGTGTGTGTGTGCTATTACGTACTATAGAGTACATGTGTACATGTGTACTCTATATTGGCGACGAGTTAAACAAAATGGAGCTCACGTAAGTGCTTATATTTTATTTTGACTTTTATTAATATTTATAAAGATAAATTTTAATTTTTATCGAAAAGGAAGATGAAATGATAGTGCTGAAAATCTACCCTGATTTTCTTAAGTCTAGTAAAACTACCCATACAGTGAAATACTTCTTAAATTATCAAAGGAAGAGCATCCTACTGTGGCAGACTGTCAAGTAGAATTTTTAATTTGTTATTGTTTGCATTCATATATCTACTTACACATCTAATAATAATATGGGGTTAGATTACATGAGGCCCCGTCAGGAGGTTGCATAGTTACAATTAATTAACAATTAATTTCCCTCCTGTAGACCTTCTTTCTACTCTGTTAGATTACATGAGGCCCCGTCAGGAGGTTGCATAGTTACAATAAAATTACAATTAATTTCTCTCCTGTAGACCTTCTTTCTACTCACTCTTTAACAATGAATGTTAAAAAGAAGAAAAAATAATATTTTAATAATTACATTTACATTTGCTGTTTTAATGGATTTTAATGAGCCCTAGAGGGTATAGTGTAGTATATTATAACTCTGGAAGCACAATACACAGTCAGCCACATAAATGACTTGCGGCGGAATTTGATAATGGTACGATTCGCGGCAAGACGATCGTCGAGCTTTGACTGCGCCGAGCTATGATGTTTGCGAGCTAATAATAATAATAATAATAATAACCTGGCAACCCTGAATGTCAGCATACATCATATTTTTTCACCGTTACATTTTTGCCGAAATAAATATTATAAAACGGATTTCAACAGAATTTTAGATTTAATTCAATAAATTTACCGTAGTAAAAACTAATAAGAACAACAAACCATGAAAGAACAAATAAAGAAAATCAAAACAGTCCTAAATATAACTGACACAACCTGTCAATAGATGCCGGATAGAATACAAAAGAAATTATTAGACGAATTAATAATGTAGAATGCTGACACGATCCAGAGCACGGAACGCACAAACACCACCCCCGGACTCGTCGCTCAGTTCCGCCTCGCAGCCACCCGGGACCACGCCCAATGCTGCAGTTGCGTCGAGTTCGAGCGATGAGTTTTTCTCCCCGCCGACGTCGCCACCACCAGTACATCGTCGTGGGAGAGGCCGGCCGCCGACTTGCTTGGGATCCCGAGGCCCACCGGCTTCTGATAGGGTCCCCGCTTCCGGCGGTAGTGTGTCGCGCATGAGGTGGACAACATCAATTAATGAAAATGTCATGCGCGCATACTTAGGGGCTACTGAGGGTGGAACCAACATGACCGCGTACCGTGCTAGGATGCATGCTTTGTTTCAGGTCCTTGAACCAGCTCTCAATGTGGCGGCTCAGCGACTGTCGGACCAGGTGCGGGTTATTTAGCGTAATCACATGCTGGACAACGCCGTGCTTGATCGGCTTCGCTCTGAACTCCAATGTAACCGCGCTACCCCCCCCTCACCGCAAGCTCCAGCACAATCGCAAACTGCTCATGCGATTTCGCTGCAGCCCACTCAGGCTGATGAGGGACAGAATAGCGGGGCTGCACATGTAAGTACCCAGTGTAGTGAACAATTGAGGAGTGCTTTGGAGAGTGCTATTCGGGAATATAGATCTTCACCACCCGAGTTTAGACCGCGGTTACCTCGGTTGCCCATGAAAAATAAGAACAAAGCGCTAATGGGTGCCCTGGATTCACTGCTGCCGAGTTATTTTGACAGCAGCGAAGACCTTTCCGACACACATTCGATTCTGTACTGCGCGGCTGTTGCGGCATGTCGTGTTGCTAATGTAAAGTTAATTAATAATGATACAGCAACACGACCGAAGTCTACCGCACCAGCCTGGCAGTGCAGGATCGAACGTCGTATTGATGGGGCTAGGGCACTCATTGGCAAACTACTCTGCTTCAGGGAGGGCAACACTCGCCCTAGAGTCATGCGCTTTGTGAGGCGCGCTTTCTTAGGGACTGATATCAGCCCTCAAGATTATATGGCGCGCGTCACTGAGCGCATTGACTTCCTGAAACAGAAGGTCTCGGCATGGGCTAGCCGTATTCGCAGATACAAGTGCCGGGTCGAGAGATATACCCTGAATCGCACTTTCCAAAGCGATCAAAGGCGGGTATACCGAGGTTGGGAACACCCTGACCAAGGTGTCACCGATGCGCGCCTACCGGATGATGAAGCCATGACATCATTCTGGCGCAACATCTGGTCGGCGCCTGTCGCTCACACTGAGGGTGATTGGACGTGGGATGTAGAAAGAGCGTGCGATCAAATTCCAGAAATGGACCTAGTTACTATAACCCCTGAAGACGTGGCCACTGCAGCCCGTCACCTGCCCACTTGGAAATCCCCTGGGCCGGACGGGCTGCACAACTTTTGGATAAAGTGGCTACGCAGCTCGCACGCTCGTTTGGCATCCCAATTCCAATCATCTCTAGAGTCAGAGTCGCTACCCCAGTTTCTGACAACAGGTATTACCCTCCTGCTCCATAAATCAGGTAGTACCACGGAGCCCAAAAATTATAGGCCGATTACGTGCCTACCAACATTGTATAAACTTCTTACATCCATTCTGAGAACGAAAATTAACGATCACATCGATACAAAATCCATCATGTCTAATTCTCAGAACGGATGTAGGAATGGCTCCCGTGGTACTAAGGAGCTTCTCCTCATTGATATGGCCATTTGTCAACAGGTTCGGCGCTCCCGAAAGGATCTGTCGACATGTTGGATAGACTATAAGAAGGCCTACGACTCTGTGCCCCATACATGGCTCATGAAGGTGCTGGAACTGTACAAAGTAAACACAGTACTACGCGCCTTCCTACAGACGTGTATGGGGCAGTGGAGGACGGTCCTTCACTATCCAGGGTGTCGCCGGACCCTGGGGAGCGCGGAGCCTATAAGGATTGAGCGAGGCATATTCCAGGGCGACAGCCTCAGTCCTTTGTGGTTTTGCCTGGCTCTGAATCCTCTGAGTACTCTCTTGGAGAATTCAGGGCTAGGTTACCGGTTGAGGAGAGGTGGTCAGGTTATATCACACCTCCTTTACATGGATGACCTAAAACTCATTGCCCCCAACAAATCACATCTACTAGAGTTACTAAAGGTAACTAAAGCCTTTAGTGATTCCATTAGGATGGAATTTGGTGTGGACAAATGTGCGGTCATGCATGTAAAGCGAGGGAGGATTGTGGAATCTGAGGGTGTTGAGCTCTCGGATTCCATATACCTCAGATCGCTCTCCCCAACTGAAACCTACAAATACCTGGGCATGGCGGAGGCGTTAGGTATCAGAGAGGCCGACATGAGGCAGTCGGTGAGGGAGCGTTTCCTTGGCCGTCTGAAGAAAGTGCTGAAAAGCCTTTTGTCGGGCGGCAATAAGGTGCGCGCCTTCAACGGTTGGGTCATGCCGGTCTTGATGTATTCCTTTGGCATACTCAGGTGGACTCAGACTGAGCTTGACACCCTGGACAGACAAGTTCGTGCGCTGCTGACCGCATATCGGATGCATCACCCGCGCTCCTCGGTGATGAGGCTGTACATCCCGCGGAAGTGTGGGGGAAGAGGCCTTTTGAATGCCAAAACCCTCCGAAACCGCGAGGTGTGCAGTCTCAGGGAGTACTTTCTCCACGCCGAGACGGAGATGCACCGCGATGTGGTCGCAGTGGACAGGGGTCTGACGCCGCTCTCCTTGGCTAAAGAGAACTGGCGCATACCTCCCTGAACCATCTATTATAATTATGGACAACGCCCCATACCACTCGATGCAAATTGACAAGCCACCTGCCCAATCCCAAAAGAAAGCTGATATCGTCGCATGGCTTCGTAAAAATGGCGTAGATGCAAACATGAATATGTTAAAAGCGGAATTAGTACGTCTTTTAAAAGAAAACAAACCAACCAAGATCCGATACGTCATTGACGAAATAGCATTAGAACATGGGCACAGAGTTATACGGTTACCGCCTTACCATTGTGAGTATAATGCGATTGAGTTGGTGTGGGCTCAAATTAAGGGATATGCTGCAAGACACAATACAGAACCCCCATTTACCACAAAAAAAATGCTAAAATTATTAGAAGAAGCTTGTGAACATGTGACTAAAGGAGACTGGGAAAAGGTTGTGAATAGAACTGTTAAATTAATAAGGGAAGATTATGAAAGAGATGTGAAAATAGATAATATTATAGAAAACGAACATATAATTATTAATGTAGGTGATGATAGCAGTGACGACAGTGAAAATAGTAGTATGGACGAATCTGATTAATTATGGCCTTTTGTGGCACCTTTTTTGGTATCTTTTGTATTCATATGTTTCTTGTGTGCATATAAAGTATGTATATTCATTTTCATTCAAATATTCAGTTCGTTCAAATAAATTAAATAAACATATACATTTTTGTTTTATTAAACCTATTTAATCAGGTACAAAAACAAAACTTAATTGTTTTTTGTTCGAGAATAAATTGACATTCCACATCACTATTGTAATGTGTCAAACCGGCCATCATAGCGTGCCGCTAGTTTAGTATGTGGAAAGAAACAATACTTATACTTATACAAATTAAAATTATATTACAAATTAAAATTATTTTACAAATGCGGAAGTGTATTTGTTTGGTGGTTTGTCCTTTATTCACACAGCAACTGAGCAAGAGATCGCCGTGATTTTTTGCATGGTGGGTATTGTTGGGAGCTTGGAGTGACTAGGCTACCTTTTATCCTGGAAAAACGGAAGATTCCCGCGGGATTTTACAAAACTTGACTCCACGCGGGTGAAGTTGCGAACAAAAGCTAGTAGGACTTTGATCCTCTTTTTGGGGTTTGGAGTTTGATTTGTTCACGAAAGAAACAGATTTTTGAAGAGTCTACGTATGTATGCACCTTAATTAATTTCAAAAATATTTCTAGACTAGCTGATGCCCGCGACTTCGTCCGCATGGATTTAGTTTTTAAAAATCCCGCGGGAACTTTCATTATCCGAGATAAAAAGTAGCTCTCCCGGTCTGAGGAACCACTACTACATCCATTACTATACCCATGCAAAAAATCGCATCAATCCGCTGTTCTGTTGCGACGTGATTGAAGGACAAACCAACAAACAAACACACTTTCGCATTTATAATATCAGTAAATGCTTTGTTATAACACTTTTTATAATTGTCAAATTTTTTAACCATACTTAACCAAAGACAAAATTATGTTTAGCTGTCATTTACGTTTTGTTATTCCACTGTCATTTGCGTTTTCTTATTCCATGTCAGATGAGTTTTTGTTATACCACGTTTTATAGTGACTTGACGGAAACGCGGTCGAACGGGATAAAAAGTATCCTATGTCCGTCTCTTGGTTCTAAGCTACCTCTTCACCAATTTTCAGCCAAATCGGTTCATCCGTTCTTGAGTTATAAATAGTGTAACTAACACCACTTTCTTTTATATATATAGATTAGCTGATTCCCGCGAATAACTTTGTCCGGGCGGTTTTTTATTCCCGCTGTAATTCTTTACTTTTCCGGTATAAAGTATAACTTATGTGCTATTCTGATGTATAAGCTATTACCTTGTGAAGTTTCATCAAAATCCGTGCAGTAGTTTTTGCGTGAAAGCGTATCAAATCCATCCCTCCTCACAAACTTTCGCATTTATAATATTAGTGAGTTTAGGTTAGTAGGAAGTAGGATAGTAGAATAGTAGAATAGCGAAACCCACGTCATCTAATACCTAATCAAGTAGTAAGATATTACACAGATAAGAGTTAGGAAGGAACCCGTAAACAAAAGCCAGTTAATAAGAAATTCCGTGATAAAATAAGTAACTTTAGCCGCAGAATCTGAATATTATAAATGCTAATTCCGTCTGATCCATAATTTCAATTGCAATCCTTTGAGATATTATTATAATTCAGTCGGAATCCTTTCAAGAAAGTTACGGTTTCACAAGTTGGGCGAGTAAATATTAATAACGCATAATTAAAACGTTTTAGCTTTCTTACTTAGGCTTAGAGCACATTAGTGATATTTTGGTTTACGGGATCTTTGCTGATACCAAATCTTTATCTTGATAACAACATGTCGTTATACAGATTCCTTACGATTACGGTATACGATATACGATTTTACGGTATACGATTCCTTAAGGCCCGCCTTGTCGTGCTGGATACTGCAGGTATACCTAAAATATAAAATGTGTACGCAACCTTATTGATGGATTCACTATCCGATAACACTGGGAATATTATAATTTAATATAAAAAATATTATTAAAAACACCGACTTCAAACGACTGCGCCACTACTAACTAGGTATATAATTTATTGTTGATATTTTAAAAACCGCTCGACTAATTTTGATAAAATTTCAATGGGACCACCTGGGAAGTATTACCCTTTGAAACAAATAAAGAATTTTCCAAATCGTTTTTTAGTAATCGATGAACATACATAAAAAAAAGATTCCGACGAATTGAGAACCTCCTTTTTTAAAGTCGGTTAAAAATGGAGCTTGCTCGTTCGTTCGGCTGCGCGTCACATATTTACAAAGCAGCGAGGCAATTGATTATTTATTCAAAGGCAAAAGGCTGCACAGTAGAGCACCGACGCAATGTCTTCATACTAAGCGATAATATACTGTGACGAATGTGCTCAGGTACGAGTACTTAATACCCTTGTTTCACACTTTAGAAGTTATAGTTCAGCGGACAGCGCTAATTCTCTTGTTCCTTTTTGTCCATGACTGCCCGACTCATTTTGAACTTCAACCTAGAGCATATACGACAAAACAGCAGCGGGCTTCACAAAACAGTTCAAACCGTGATATAGATATCCAACCACAAGGATATGCATTTTACCCCAGACCACAGCTATGCTTTCAGGTATCAGGCATAACATTTTTCAAGCTCAAGCCTATATTGAAATAATCCTTAATAACTATAATATGCTTATTAATAAAATAAATGCAATAGTGTGTATTTGTCTGTTCGTTTGGAGGTTTGTTGGTTTGGCCTTCAATCACGCAGCAACAGAGCAACAGATGACGAGATTGGTTGAGGTATAGTTGGGGACTTGAAGAGTTATAAAGGCATCTTTTATCTTGGGAAAACAGAGGGTTCTCGAGAGTTTTTTAAAAGCCTAACTCAACGCGGATGAAGTCGCAGGAAAAAGCTATTAAATAATAAATACCCGTTTATAGCGGATGTAAACCCTATTGTAGTTATTTAGTATACAAGTAGATACATTTTATTTATTTATTATCACAAACTTCACCTTAAATAGTGAATTATGTTATACTCCTACTTCCCCACACCATTTTACACCTTATTTCAAATCCTTCGTCCTCTTGACAAATAGTTCTTTTTCCGAGCAGACAAGTCAGCGATAACGGCTTAAGGCGACTGCAAACAAAATTCAAAGTGTCTAGATTTTTATTTATTTTATTCTAAGCAGGTCCTTTGTACCGAAATTCTATTCCATTCTCACTCATCGTCATTCAATAATATAGTGGTACCTATTCTAGTATCAAAATCAAATTCTATTTCTCTTCCTTATTTTCAAGTAACGTATCAGTCAACGTCAATTTATTTTATCATTTAAGAGTGCTTATTGTACGCTCTTATACATAAAATAATTCAATATTTTATAATATACCTCACAGACCTCACAGTCGTGTGAAAAACTTTCTTCCATTCAAAGCTGATATTAGCAAAACTAATTTAGGTATATCTGCGCCTGTTAAGAGGATGTTAACAGCCTATAATAATATTAGTAAGGTTGTAGATTTGGACATATCGGGCGATAGATTGCCTAAATTTAAGAAAAAATTAATGGATCACTTTTTGTCACTATACGGGTAGTTCTTCTTTCTATCATTAAAGTAAATTTTATTCACTAATTGACTGTCTCATATAAGTACCAAGTATCATATAGCTTGTTCATTCTTTTTCTTGTTAGTTATGTTATGTATAGTTTGTTCATTTTTTTCTCTATGTAGTTTAAGTTGTTAAGCATGTTGTGGCAACCTATAAGTGGGTCTACATTACTGCTCATTTCCTCTTCTCTTGTATTTTTTAGTTTCTAATTTTATTTCTGTAGCCTGTTGGTTGTTCTTAATTTAAATAAATAAATAAATAAATAAATAAATATTTACTTATTTATCTGAATGGATATGTGGATGGAATGATCGTACATTCATAGATCAGGTACTGAGTTCACATAAAAGCATAAAGGGTACATTTAAAATGCTGTAAAAATGCTGTAAGAAAGCTTACAAAAATTTAGGATTTCTGCTTCGTACCGTTAGGGGCTTCAACAACTTAAAGGCGGTGGTAGCATTGTACAATGCTTTGGTTAGGAGCCAATTAGAAAGTAACTCAGTCATTTGGGCTCCACATGAGGCTAAATATAGCCTTATGATAGAGCGGGTGCAAAATAAATTTGTTAGGTACTTATATATGAGGCTATACGGGGTATACTAATACTACCCATTAATGTACCCAACCTTATTTGTTCTGGGTATGGTTGGATATAATGAATTAAGGGTTAGGAGGGAACTAGCACTTGTATTGTATATTTTTAAAATAATTAGGGGGAAGTTTTTTAACGCAGACGTTTTAGGACAGGTCAGTCTCCGTGTCCCAGACCGGTATGTGTGGCGGAGGCGCAGGCCACCGCTGCTGGCGGTGCCGCGCAGCCGCACTAACTTGCTCAAGAAGGCGCCGCTGACGCGCGCGATTCTAACCCTTAACGTCATAGCTGAGAGAACAGATCTGTTTTGGTGCACTCTGGGTGAATTCACAAGGATTGCTCTGTGGTCTATATGTTATAATAAATAATAAATAATAATTAGTTTAACATAATATTAGAATAAGAATGAATTAAGCTTCACTAGTGAATTAGGAAAAGTCCTGTAATGCAAGTTGTAAGTTGGGAAATAAATAAATAAATAAATAAATAAATTTATTCCGAACCGGTGGTAGTCTTGACTTTTCATTTATGAGCCACAGGCTGGCCGGCCTATACATGAAATAAATAATTTTGAATTTTATGCGTGAATAATAATGTCCTTGGACTAGTTCTCAAATGTTTTGGTAAGACACTGTTCGTTCAATAAAAACCTTTCCATTTTAGACAATACTAGCTGATGCCCGCGACTTCGTCCGCGTGGATTCAGTTTTTAAAATCCCGAGGGTATTCTTTGATTTTCCGGGATGCTTTACACTCTACAGGTTCTCAACTATACCTATCCAAAAAAATCACGTCAATCCGTAGGTTTTTTGCTACGTGATTGACGGACAAACCAACAAAGACAAAATTACGTTTAGCTGTCATTTACGTTTTGTTATTCCACTGTCATTTGCGTTTTGTTATTCCATGTCAGATGCGTTTTTGTTATACCACGTTTTATAGTGACTTGACGGAAACGCGCTTGAACGAAATAAAAAGTATCCTATGTCCGTCTCCTGGTTCTAAGCTACCTCTCCACCAATTTTCAGCCAAATCAGTTCATCCGTTCTTGAGTTATAAATAGTGTAACTAACACCACTTTCTTTTATATATTGTAGTATATAGGCGGTAGACATCATAATGTCTACATTGCTCATACAGCAAATAGTGGGTAGAAGCAAAACACAGAGGCGCATAAATACGGGCACCACTAGGTGGGGGGGGCAGTCGTGTGTGAGCCACGGACAGAGTAGTACGCAAGTGAAGTGTGTGTGTGCTATTACGTACTATAGAGTACATGTGTACATGTGTACTCTATATTGGCGACGAGTTAAACAAAATGGAGCTCACGTAAGTGCTTATATTTTATTTTGACTTTTATTAATATTTATAAAGATAAATTTTAATTTTTATCGAAAAGGAAGATGAAATGATAGTGCTGAAAATCTACCCTGATTTTCTTAAGTCTAGTAAAACTACCCATACAGTGAAATACTTCTTAAATTATCAAAGGAAGAGCATCCTACTGTGGCAGACTGTCAAGTAGAATTTTTAATTTGTTATTGTTTGCATTCATATATCTACTTACACATCTAATAATAATATGGGGTTAGATTACATGAGGCCCCGTCAGGAGGTTGCATAGTTACAATTAATTAACAATTAATTTCCCTCCTGTAGACCTTCTTTCTACTCTGTTAGATTACATGAGGCCCCGTCAGGAGGTTGCATAGTTACAATAAAATTACAATTAATTTCTCTCCTGTAGACCTTCTTTCTACTCACTCTTTAACAATGAATGTTAAAAAGAAGAAAAAATAATATTTTAATAATTACATTTACATTTGCTGTTTTAATGGATTTTAATGAGCCCTAGAGGGTATAGTGTAGTATATTATAACTCTGGAAGCACAATACACAGTCAGCCACATAAATGACTTGCGGCGGAATTTGATAATGGTACGATTCGCGGCAAGACGATCGTCGAGCTTTGACTGCGCCGAGCTATGATGTTTGCGAGCTAATAATAATAATAATAATAATAACCTGGCAACCCTGAATGTCAGCATACATCATATTTTTTCACCGTTACATTTTTGCCGAAATAAATATTATAAAACGGATTTCAACAGAATTTTAGATTTAATTCAATAAATTTACCGTAGTAAAAACTAATAAGAACAACAAACCATGAAAGAACAAATAAAGAAAATCAAAACAGTCCTAAATATAACTGACACAACCTGTCAATAGATGCCGGATAGAATACAAAAGAAATTATTAGACGAATTAATAATGTAGAATGCTGACACGATCCAGAGCACGGAACGCACAAACACCACCCCCGGACTCGTCGCTCAGTTCCGCCTCGCAGCCACCCGGGACCACGCCCAATGCTGCAGTTGCGTCGAGTTCGAGCGATGAGTTTTTCTCCCCGCCGACGTCGCCACCACCAGTACATCGTCGTGGGAGAGGCCGGCCGCCGACTTGCTTGGGATCCCGAGGCCCACCGGCTTCTGATAGGGTCCCCGCTTCCGGCGGTAGTGTGTCGCGCATGAGGTGGACAACATCAATTAATGAAAATGTCATGCGCGCATACTTAGGGGCTACTGAGGGTGGAACCAACATGACCGCGTACCGTGCTAGGATGCATGCTTTGTTTCAGGTCCTTGAACCAGCTCTCAATGTGGCGGCTCAGCGACTGTCGGACCAGGTGCGGGTTATTTAGCGTAATCACATGCTGGACAACGCCGTGCTTGATCGGCTTCGCTCTGAACTCCAATGTAACCGCGCTACCCCCCCCTCACCGCAAGCTCCAGCACAATCGCAAACTGCTCATGCGATTTCGCTGCAGCCCACTCAGGCTGATGAGGGACAGAATAGCGGGGCTGCACATGTAAGTACCCAGTGTAGTGAACAATTGAGGAGTGCTTTGGAGAGTGCTATTCGGGAATATAGATCTTCACCACCCGAGTTTAGACCGCGGTTACCTCGGTTGCCCATGAAAAATAAGAACAAAGCGCTAATGGGTGCCCTGGATTCACTGCTGCCGAGTTATTTTGACAGCAGCGAAGACCTTTCCGACACACATTCGATTCTGTACTGCGCGGCTGTTGCGGCATGTCGTGTTGCTAATGTAAAGTTAATTAATAATGATACAGCAACACGACCGAAGTCTACCGCACCAGCCTGGCAGTGCAGGATCGAACGTCGTATTGATGGGGCTAGGGCACTCATTGGCAAACTACTCTGCTTCAGGGAGGGCAACACTCGCCCTAGAGTCATGCGCTTTGTGAGGCGCGCTTTCTTAGGGACTGATATCAGCCCTCAAGATTATATGGCGCGCGTCACTGAGCGCATTGACTTCCTGAAACAGAAGGTCTCGGCATGGGCTAGCCGTATTCGCAGATACAAGTGCCGGGTCGAGAGATATACCCTGAATCGCACTTTCCAAAGCGATCAAAGGCGGGTATACCGAGGTTGGGAACACCCTGACCAAGGTGTCACCGATGCGCGCCTACCGGATGATGAAGCCATGACATCATTCTGGCGCAACATCTGGTCGGCGCCTGTCGCTCACACTGAGGGTGATTGGACGTGGGATGTAGAAAGAGCGTGCGATCAAATTCCAGAAATGGACCTAGTTACTATAACCCCTGAAGACGTGGCCACTGCAGCCCGTCACCTGCCCACTTGGAAATCCCCTGGGCCGGACGGGCTGCACAACTTTTGGATAAAGTGGCTACGCAGCTCGCACGCTCGTTTGGCATCCCAATTCCAATCATCTCTAGAGTCAGAGTCGCTACCCCAGTTTCTGACAACAGGTATTACCCTCCTGCTCCATAAATCAGGTAGTACCACGGAGCCCAAAAATTATAGGCCGATTACGTGCCTACCAACATTGTATAAACTTCTTACATCCATTCTGAGAACGAAAATTAACGATCACATCGATACAAAATCCATCATGTCTAATTCTCAGAACGGATGTAGGAATGGCTCCCGTGGTACTAAGGAGCTTCTCCTCATTGATATGGCCATTTGTCAACAGGTTCGGCGCTCCCGAAAGGATCTGTCGACATGTTGGATAGACTATAAGAAGGCCTACGACTCTGTGCCCCATACATGGCTCATGAAGGTGCTGGAACTGTACAAAGTAAACACAGTACTACGCGCCTTCCTACAGACGTGTATGGGGCAGTGGAGGACGGTCCTTCACTATCCAGGGTGTCGCCGGACCCTGGGGAGCGCGGAGCCTATAAGGATTGAGCGAGGCATATTCCAGGGCGACAGCCTCAGTCCTTTGTGGTTTTGCCTGGCTCTGAATCCTCTGAGTACTCTCTTGGAGAATTCAGGGCTAGGTTACCGGTTGAGGAGAGGTGGTCAGGTTATATCACACCTCCTTTACATGGATGACCTAAAACTCATTGCCCCCAACAAATCACATCTACTAGAGTTACTAAAGGTAACTAAAGCCTTTAGTGATTCCATTAGGATGGAATTTGGTGTGGACAAATGTGCGGTCATGCATGTAAAGCGAGGGAGGATTGTGGAATCTGAGGGTGTTGAGCTCTCGGATTCCATATACCTCAGATCGCTCTCCCCAACTGAAACCTACAAATACCTGGGCATGGCGGAGGCGTTAGGTATCAGAGAGGCCGACATGAGGCAGTCGGTGAGGGAGCGTTTCCTTGGCCGTCTGAAGAAAGTGCTGAAAAGCCTTTTGTCGGGCGGCAATAAGGTGCGCGCCTTCAACGGTTGGGTCATGCCGGTCTTGATGTATTCCTTTGGCATACTCAGGTGGACTCAGACTGAGCTTGACACCCTGGACAGACAAGTTCGTGCGCTGCTGACCGCATATCGGATGCATCACCCGCGCTCCTCGGTGATGAGGCTGTACATCCCGCGGAAGTGTGGGGGAAGAGGCCTTTTGAATGCCAAAACCCTCCGAAACCGCGAGGTGTGCAGTCTCAGGGAGTACTTTCTCCACGCCGAGACGGAGATGCACCGCGATGTGGTCGCAGTGGACAGGGGTCTGACGCCGCTCTCCTTGGCTAAAGAGAACTGGCGCATACCTGTGGTGCTCAGTACCAATGACCGCAGGGTTGTATGGCAAGGTAAGGAGCTTCACGGACGCTTTTATCGGGCCCTCCACGGGCCTGATGTTGACTTTGAAGCGTCCGTGGCCTGGCTGCGCTTTGGTGACCTCTTTGGGGAAACCGAAGGGTTTGTGTGTGCAATTATGGACGAGGTCATGATGACGAACAATTACAGAAAATACATAGTGAAGGATGGAACGGTAGACATATGTCGGGCATGTCGCCGTCCTGGAGAAACTATCCGTCACATTGTTTCTGGTTGTTCTCATCTAGCTAACGGCGAATACTTACACAGACATAACCAAGTGGCCAGGATTATCCACCAGCAACTTGCCTTGAAATACAATCTTGTGGAATCGGAGGTACCGTACTACAAGTATGTGCCCGACCCAGTTCTTGAAAATGGTCATATCACACTGTACTGGGATCGATCTATCATTACAGACAGGACTATTGTAGCCAATAAGCCTGACATAGTGGTGATAGATCGATCAGAGCGCCGTGCAATGATTGTTGATGTTGCTGTCCCGCATGACGAAAACCTCGTGAAAGCCGAGAAAGAGAAACTCACCAAGTATCTCGACTTAGCGCACGAGGTTGTCGCCATGTGGAATGTAGACCAATCATTGTACCGATAGTGATAACCGCTAATGGTCTTATAGCCAAGAGCCTCGACCAACATCTTTCGAGGCTCTCGTTGGGTAGCTGGGTCAAGGGCCAGATCCAGAAGGCTGTACTCCTGGACACGGCTCGCATCGTCAGGAGGTTCCTCTCTCTGGGGCCCTGACCGCCGGTTGCTTGGACCCTGTTCCCGAGACCAGTGGACCGCTATTTTTTATATTTTTAAATATTTTTTTTTATTTTTGTTTTATAATGAAATATTTAAAAATGTAAATAATATGAGTAAAAGTAAATGAAGATGATAATAATAATAATAATATACGCCGTGTGGCACCGGCAGAACAGAATGTTGCCACCCCTTCCTATCCCGTGGGTGTCGTAAGAGGCGACTAAGGGAATTGGGGAACCAAATAACATCTAGGTTCCCCTAAACCGAGCGAGCTGGCTCTAAAACAGCCTCCTTGGGGACCTGAGTGGACCCCGAGTGACGTAACTGCCACTCACCCCCCCACCCCACTTTATGATGATGGACAAAGATAACGAGAATGCGCGAACAGGGCCGCTGCCTGGGGGGCGCCAGGGCGCGTCTGGGACTGGCGCTGGACGTGACAGCATGCGGACCGCCAGTCACACCAGCCGGCCGCCACTACCATCTCGGCGGCTGGCCAATCCATCATCCCCACCAGAGGGCTTGGCACCGACAGGGTCCTCAAGGACCCAATCTTCGGAGCCCGCCGCTGGTGGAGTGCGCCGCATGAGATGGACATCTCAAATGAACGAGAATGTCATGCGTGCGTACTACAGGGCGACGGGAGGGGAAACCGGACGGACTGGCTACCGAGCGGCAATGTACCGCGAGTTCTTGCTGCTTGAGCCGAATTTAACTGTCACGGAGCAAAACCTGGCAGACCGGGCTCGGTATATTCAGCGCTCGAACATCTTTAGCGCTACCGAGCTCGAACGGTTACGACGTGAGGCGGTTCCCGAGGTGACAACCCCAACCACAGAGCAAATTGTCTCTCTGGCGGAACCCGTCCGCGAAGAGACCGACGCTAACGCGCAAGATTTGCCTGTGGAGGAGGACACGGAGGAAACAGTTTCCCTTGACATAGAGCGGATGGGAAGGATTTTAGAAGAGGCGATTTCTGAGATCCGCAGTGCTCCTCTAGAGAACCGTCCGCGGCTCTCCCGACTCACATTAAATGTAGCGACGCGGGATGTCATTGAGACCATAAACCAAATGCTGCCTCAATACTTTGAGTGCAGCACTGGCCTGGATGATACGGCTTCTATTCTCTTTGGTGCGGCCTTAGCTGTTCACCGTTTCATGGGTGTCAAGACCCAGGAACGTGGACACGCTACTTTAAGGCGCAGCACGGAACCAGCTTGGAAAGGGAGAATAGAACACCGTATCACCCTGGCCAGAGCTCTCATTGGCAGACTGCAGAGTTTCAGGTCGGGCAACACTAGGCCAAGGATTGTGCGCTCCGTTAGAATAGCCTTTAACGGGCTGGGGGTGCGGCTCGATCAGCCCGATATAACCCAAAAACTAACGGAGCGCATCGACGACCTGAAGCAGAAAATCGCTACATGGGGGAATCGCATTCGACGATACTCGGAAAGAGTCGAGCGCTTTCAGCAAAATCGCCTCTTCTCGAGTGATCAGAAAAGGTTCTATAAAAAACTGGAGCGCCCAGCAGTCTGTTCTACCTCTCAGCGGCCGAGCCCGGCTGACCTCGTCGCCTTCTGGCGAAGTGTATGGTCAAGAGAGGTGGAGCATGAGGAGGACCCTTGGATTGCGGCGGTAGAGGAAGCATGTGCCTCAATAGAGCCGATGAACCCCGTCACAATCTCTTCGGAGGATGTAGCTGGTGCGGTGCGCCGGGCCCCGAACTGGAAAAGTCCGGGACCCGATGGACTGCATCACTACTGGTTGAAGGGTTTTTCGCTCTGCCATGCTACCTTAGCTCGACAATTCCAAGACGCTCTCGAGCAAAGGGCACTCCCGAGCCTTTTCACCACCGGGATCACTCATCTAGCTCCTAAGTCCACCGATACTACAGACCCAGCCAAGTACCGCCCCATCACATGTCTTACTACCATCTATAAGACATTGACATCCGTTCTGAGCCTTAAGATTTCCCGTCACGTAGACGAGAACAACATCATGTCTGGGGCTCAGAACGGATGTCGGGGTGGTGGTCGTGGTACTAAGGAGCTCCTTCTCATCGACTCCGTCGCGGGCCAACTGGTGAAACGCAATCGCCGGAATTTCTCTGCCGCCTGGATTGACTATAAGAAGGCATTCGACTCGGTGCCCCATTCATGGCTCTTGAGGGTCCTTGAGCTGTACAAAGTCGATAGTACAGTTCGAGACTTCCTCGGAGAGTGTATGGGGCAATGGAGTACGATCCTTTGTCTCCATGGCGAGCGGTTGGCGGCTGCGGGTGACCGGATCAAGATACGGCGGGGTATCTTCCAGGGCGATTGTCTGAGTCCATTATGGTTTTGTCTGTCGCTGAACCCTCTTAGCTCTTTGCTGGAGAGATCAGGGACAGGCTTTCAGTTTCGGAGAGGAGGGACAAAAGTGCCTCACCTTCTCTACATGGATGACCTCAAGCTGCTAGCACCCAATGCCACCCGCCTGAGGGAGTTGCTGAATATCACCACTGAGTTCAGTAGCTCCATCAGGATGGAGCTTGGACTAGAAAAGTGTGCGGTCCTACATGTGGAGAGGGGACAGGTTACTCATTCGGCCGAGATCAATCTCGAGCCATCCAACATCAGGACCCTCTCTGAAGCTGAGTCATACCGGTATCTGGGTATGTCACAATCCGTGGGGGTGAAAGAGGCGGACGTGAAACAGTCAGTTTGCGAGGTCTTCTTTGGCCGCCTGACAAAAGTTTGTAAAAGCTATTTGTCGGGCGCCAATAAGGTCCGAGCATATAACGGCTGGGTCTTGCCCGTTCTCATGTATACCTTTGGCGTACTCAGATGGACTCAGACCGAACTAGACGCACTGGATAGAAAAGTCCGCACGACTATGACTCTCTACCGCATGCACCACCCCAAATCGTCTGTTATGAGGTTGTATATACCCCGAAAATGTGGTGGTCGAGGCGTATTAAGCGTCAAGACCATAATCGGGAGATATCCAGCCTCAGAACCTACTTTGAGACGAAGAGGGAGTGTCCAATGCATAGAGACGTCATAGAATGTGATAAAGGACTCACTCCCCTATCTTTGGCTAAACTCGAGTGGCAGAAACCGGTGGTACTAAGCACCTCTGAACGGGAGACCGTATGGAAGGAGAGGGAGTTGCATGGACGCTTTTTTAAAGCTCTTAACGAGCCTCACGTAGATAAAAAAGCGTCCGTGCAATGGCTGCGCTTCGGTGACCTCTTTGGGGAAACCGAAGGTTTTGTGTGTGCAATACAAGATCAGGTGGTTAAGACGCGGAACTACCGTAAGTACATCCTGAAGGATGGCACTCGCGACATCTGTCGAGCGTGTCGCCATCCCGGTGAGTCACTCAGGCATGTGCTCTCGGGATGTTCGGCTCTTGCTAACACTGAGTATCTGCACAGACACAACCAAGCGGCCAAAATCCTTCACCAAGAGCTTGCTCTGAAGTACGGTCTCCTGGATGAGAGAGTGCCGTACTATAGGTACACACCGGTGCCGGTACTTGAGCGTGACGGAGTCCGGCTCTATTGGGACCGGTCCATCATCACGGACAGGACGATTCTGGCGAATAAGCCTGACATCGTGCTGATGGACCGGGCACAGTCGAGGGTGTTTTTAGTGGACATCACCATCCCACATGACGAGAACCTTGTGAGAGCGGAGACAGAGAAAAAACGAAAGTATATAGATCTGGCTCACGAGGTTACTGGCATGTGGCATGTGGAGTCCACTGAAACCATCCCAATCGTCATTTCTGCGAATGGGTTGATCCCAGTCAGTCTCGCTCACCATCTGAGGCGACTGGGGTTTCGTGGCGGTTCGCTCGCGGCCAAGATGCAGAAAGCGGTGTTACTGGACTCGGCTAGGATAGTCCGTCGGTTTCTCAGCCTGTCGCCCTGACCCCCGGCCGTCTGGTCTCCCCTGCCGGGGCGTAATCCTCCGCCCGCTACAAGTATTTATTTATGTAATCTATATGTAAGTTTATTATATTATGTATATATATATATTTATGTTTATTATATTTCTCTTTGGTTTTATATGTATTTATTTTGTACGCGGGTGTGAGAGTCGAAAGATATAGCATAATAATAATAAACGTTTATTTCAGACGTTTCCATCCATAGTTTGTAAGTGTGTTAGTAACAATTTTTCCTTAATTACTAAGTTAGTGTTACTAATAATGATCTGCCCAGCTTAGACTGTTTGCGAGCCGATGATGATCTGCGTTGTGATTGATGATCCGGTAAATGGAATGGTGATCCATCAAATTGGAATGTGTGATGGGTCAAAGGCTGGAAGTGCAATGTAGCCAAGTGGAATGGCAATTTGTCAAAGCTGGAAGGGGCAATCAGTAGCTGGAAGTGCAATTCGGCTAATACCCGGTCATAGCTGGAAGTGGCAATCAGACAAAGCTGGAAGTGGCGATGGAAGAGTCAGTGCGGAAGGGCGATCTATCATTGTCAACGCGGAAGTGCAGTCGTGGCGCAAGTGAGATCTGTCGAGCGTAAGGGCGATTTGTCGAGCGGAAGGGCGGTCTGTCGAGCGTAAGTGCGATCTGTCGAGCGTAAGTGCGAGCTGTCGAGCGTAAGTGCAATCCGTCGAGCGTAAGTGCGATCCGTCGAGCGTTGCGCTGGAAGGGACGATCTGCCTGCTGGAAGTGACGATTTGCCTGCTGTAAGTGACGAGGCGCCTGCTGGAAGTGACGATGCGCCAGCTGGAAGTGACGATCCGCGGCTGGAAGTGACGGTCTGCCTGCTGGAAGTGACGATCTACTTGCTTCGTATTGTGCATTACTTGCTTGGGATTCCTGTTCTCCCTGTATTTACTTACTGAACCTAGTGGCTGACTTGTTCGGCTGTGAATTAATGACGTTCCGGGTTCAAGTCCCGATGTGGGTGAAATTAATGAGCTTTTTGATCAATAAATTCTCATTAATAGCCCAAAGATGTGAATGTTGAAGTTTGAATGTGAATTTGGCCTAAGTTAAGACTGAATAAGCAGACAAGCGTGCTGCCTATTCAGGCCCTGCGCCTTATTTACAAAAGAGTGCGTAGTGTTTACGCGCACGCGTGTGCACTGACACCTCTAACGTAGTTGATTAGTTTCAATAGGGAGTTGCTATCGTAGCCATGTTTATTTATTTATTCAATTTAGTTAAAAGAATATTAAAATAAACTCCTACCAACCAGGAAGTTAATATTATGTATTGTGTCAAAATATAGACTTTTTCGGAAATTAAATTAAATATATATATGGCTCACTACCATCTGAACATTTGACTGCTATATTGAATCACGTGAATAGTAGTAGCTTTCATTCATGACGTATGGTCAAGTGGTAACGATAGCAATCCCACGCCAATCGAATAAACATAATCTTATCAACTCAAATATAAAAATATTATAGTTCAACTCGGTTGTTGTCAATATTTCACATTTAATGCTAGTTTGAATTCCTGTTAACTCCCAGGTAGCATAATTGATATAAAAGTTTATTTATACTAAAAATTTGTAAACAGTCATATTATTAGAAACCCATATCAATCAATTATTTAATTATTTGGAAGGAATATATTAACAAGTTGCCAGTTGTTTTCTGAAATATAAATCAAGTATCGAAGTTATATAAACATCATTAGATTGCATTAATGAGTTATAATAGTTTTACATTTTATAAAGTTTTATTATCAATTCATCTCAAATTACAAAATTACATAATTAAAAAAAAAATGAAAAACTTCCATATAGAAATGTTTTCATTGCCCTTGTTTTTAATTGTTAAAGAGTGCCCTTAGAGACCACAAACTTTCTTTAGTTAGGTTAAATTTACCACAGTCAAATAAATTCATAAATTCGAAAAGACAAATGGAAATGTGACAGGGGCTACAACAAAGTTACAATTATAATTTGAAAAGATTAATCCTAAAGTAAGGTTTGGAAAATGCCTTATTCCAGGGAAACCAGATTTTCTTCCCGTTTATGATTAACATATACAAATTAACAAAATTGGACTGATTTAATACAGCTCTAAGTTTAAATAATTTCTGCTATTCAGTACTGTCTCTTTAATAGTTTATATGAAAATCTGTCCTACATATTTAAAACATTGTTTATCTCAAGTTCATCAAAATTTAATGTTTTAATGTTTAATTAAATGTTTGTTAATTTAGCGCGAAAGTAAGCGCTAGCAGATGGTGAATTGCAATGTCCAAAGCATTTTTGACTAGTTTACGCCATGTTTAATGGTTGCGTTATGTTCATCAAAAAATTTATTGATACAACCTACCCATGCTCACTACATGCTCACAATTGTCAGACCGACTGATATTCGTGATACAATACTTATGAGCTATTGGCCAGCATATTGTTATAATCAGGAGAGCCTAAGGAGTTATCAATTTCTTAGCTTCTAATTGAGGTACTTATTGTATATTGGGAATATTGAGCTCATAAATTTGGTATCGAGAATTAGTTGGTATGCGAATGATAACAAGGACTCTAAGATCTAGCCGATTTTAAAGTTATTGGTGTAGTCTCAGAATCTACAAGAGAAGACAAACAATGATTGTAAACAAAGACTGAAGCTGAAGCAGTGCGATTGGTCATCTAGGTTTTACTGAAGATTCACAGTTAAGTATAGTTGTAATAATAGACCACAAGGAGTGTTCGCGAGGAGAACGAGGAAAGGTGCTCTGTAAGTATTGTTTAGATTTTTCCTCCTATCATGGTCAAGCAAAAGAAGAAAAGGAGAAAAGGCAGCTGATAGTCGTGAGTATGTTTACGAGTTTCTAAAAGTCCTCAGCATAAAATCTGGAGAGAATTCTGATGTGTTCCTGAAACGTGGGGTGCAAACTCTGCAGGTAATTCACAAAGGTATGGTAGCGATTTAACATTGCAATCTTAAAACGATCGATGATTGAATATGAGTGGCCTGATGCTAGAGAAACAGCTAAGGAACGCTGCTATATAAATGTTGACCTGATTCAAACATTAATTTTCTAGTACCACCTGGTAACATTTAAATACTTTCCCCAAATAGGCGGGACCTTCAGTTAAATCCGTAAAAGATTGCTTCGAAGTTTTTAAAAAATCTTCATATTTTATCAACATAATGTAGATTAAGATTTATTCTGATTTTTAGTTTCAGTAAAGGTTTCAAATCATTACCTTAAGTTTTGTTTATCTTGGTAATAATATCAATTCGAAAAGTTTTAATAAGTAATTTAAAGAGATCCTACTACACAAAGTATTAGCAGTAATCTATTAACTTAATCGACGTTTCAAAACGAACATATTTTACATTTACTATTAGTATTATAAAGAAAGTGAGAAATTCGTTATCGTAATAATTATATCCATTTTGGTAGTGAATCCCATTCAACAGGTATTTGAATACGGATTTGTCTTGTATAATCAGACCAAAGTTGACCAGGTCAACAAGAATTTGTTTTTCTATTGATTTCATGTGCTTAGATTAAAATTTAGTTAGTCGTGGGTTTGAGAATTTGCGAACCAGTTATTCACACCTCGATTATTTAAAGTAGTTTCGTGGATCTTTATTGAAAGGATATGTCCCAGCTCAGTATAGTGGCAAGTATTTGATGTATTCATTGAATCTTTTAACTTCAGAATCAGTCAGTAGACAAATGTCACTGTTAAGCTTCTGATGCATGGTTATAGATGGAAAGTTTTCTTATTCTAATTCTTAGTTATTGGAGTAGCACTAATGTAAAAAACAAAAATGGTAAATGGTCACAATCACTTATTGACATAATTGGCATTGACAAGTTTCTTTGACAAGAGTGACAGGTGTCAACTTAAGTTTCAGTCTGAGAGGCAAGGTTCAATAAGGCGGGATCTTCTCAAAATTGGCTACATTTAAAATAACTTTATTCATTATTTTAACTACGATGTTAAGGGATCTCCATCCTTATATTATAATTTATAACATTCATTAATCCTTCATTTTACAATACCATTCTGAGACATCTCCTTTATTTACAAATGGTCAATCTTTAAATGATACCAGAAAACATAGGGGGTAATAAGTAATAACTTTACTTTCCGGGTTCAGATTAGGACATTTTGTAGCAGTGCAATTACAGGCATTTATTAGTGATAAGAAAATGCATATTCAATTTCAAAGCCTTTAGTTTTCTCAAATATTTTCATTTCTGAAATATTTTCATTGGTTGAGATCAGGTACTTACTAATCATGTGATCTTTGTTATCAAAAATTCCAGTTCAAAAAAAAAAAAAAAAAAGGGAAAGAAAGGAAGGAACTTTCTGGCGACCATGGTTAAGTTAATACCTACTAAGAGTATATTCATATTAGTGACTTTGTTAATAAGCCACTGACCTGACAAGTAAAAAATTATTTAAACAAGGAAGGGATGTAGTATATAGGCGGTAGACATCATAATGTCTACATTGCTCATACAGCAAATAGTGGGTAGAAGCAAAACACAGAGGCGCATAAATACGGGCACCACTAGGTGGGGGGGGGGCAGTCGTGTGTAAGCCACGGACAGAGTAGTACGCAAGTGAAGTGTGTGTGTGCTATTACGTACTATAGAGTACATGTGTACATGTGTACTCTATATATATATAGATTACCGACAACCTAGACAGAGCTTGCATGGATAGATGCACAGTGACAAAACACCGTTACAAGAATTGATCTAATATATATATATATATATATATATATATATATATATATATATATCCTAGCTGATGTCCGTGACTTCGTCCGCGTGGATTTAGTTTTTAAAATGCCTCGGGAACTATTTGATTTTCCCTGAGAAAAAGTAGCCTATGTTACTCTCCAGGTCCTCAACTATACCCATGCAAAAAATCGATCCGTAGCCCTGTTGCGGCGTGATTGAAGGACAAACCAACAAACAAACACACTTTCGTATTTATAATATTAGTAAGGATGACAAACACGAACTCTACATTGTTTTTCCAGAAACATTCCATAAAGTCCTCACCATTGAAAGTCCTACTTGGATTCTGGCGGGAACACGCTGGCTTAAGTCATCCAGCAGGCAGTAACAGCTAACAGCAGAGGTCTTACGTCCAACAGATGGACAGCATCTAAGTGCGGAACAGACCGCAATGTAGAAAACTTGCACACGTACTCGTAAAAGTTAATAGTGAATCTGTATATGTGTTAAACACCATCTTGTCTTATGTCTACACTCACCCTCAAAGAAGTGACGTGTGAGTAATACCCTACGTGTGATCGAGCTGAAATGGATAAGAAAAAATATAAATGAACCAAGTGTCACCAAAAAGAGATTCAGAAAAGCTCGTTATTCTGATAAATTGCTCGTCTCACTTTATTTGCTTTAGAACATTTTACATTCAAACTCACTTGAGAGAAATGGCGGCAATAAATCAAAATTTTAAATTTAATACTGAAGCTGGCAGAGATCAGTTTTATTAATACTTTCTTAGACGTTTAATTTTAAAATTTAAATTATTTTATTTTTTTCAATTATTCAGTTTCAGTTTCTACATTTTTCACTTTACTGAAAAATTCTAATTATTCTTAATACCTACTTGATATTTTTGACTATAAGGATTGAAGTTTTTACTCTGCTACGACTAAACTAAAATGAAGAATAATGATTAAAAATAGTCTATGTCTGTATGTATGTTAAATGTTCCACCGTAATGAATAAATTACCGAGATGATTTTGGTGAATAAAGTTTCAAACAATTGATAATGGTTCGGGTAACGTAGGCTATCTATACTAATATTATAAAAAGGAAAGATTTTTGTTTGTTCATTTGTTTGTACCGAATAGGCTCTGTAACTACTGGACCGATTTTAACTATTTTTTCACCAATAGAAAGCTAATTTACCAGGAAGTAACATATAGCCTATGTTACTTTCAAAAAATTAAACAATTTATTTTCCAAAAAATTATAGATCTTTAAGAAAATTGCAATAATGTAACCCAAAGTAGCTAAATTTTGCCTATAAAATGCATTATTTGGCGTGTGCTGAGAAAACTATTGATGAGATATAAAAATTATGTACTACATGATTAAAGTAATCAAAAGTCCCGGAGGGAATCCTATTAATATTATAAATGCGAAAGTTTGTGAGGATGGATGTATGGATGTTTGGATGGATGGATGGATGGATGGATGGATGGATGGATGTTTGTTACTCTTTAACGCGACAACTAATGAACCGATTTTGCTGAAATTTGGCACAGACATAGATTATAGTCTGGAATAGCACATAGGCTACTTTTTATCCCGGAAAAGCAAACAGTTCCTGCGGGATAGCATCGCTATTTTTTACGCATTTGTCCTTCAAAATTCGCACAATGGAGTTTTATATTAACGTGTTTTTTTGTATAGGTAAAGTTAAGGGCCTGAAAAGTGACAAAGGCTACTTTTTATCCCGGGAAAACAAACAGTTCCTGCAGGATATTAGTATTCTACTTTTCACATATTTATCCTTCAATTATGCGCCAACGGAGTTACAGATTGACGTGTTTTATTGGATAGGCATAGTTTAGGACTTGAATAGTGACAAAGGCTACTTTTAAACCCGGGAAAACAAACAGTTCCCGCGGGATATTAGTATGCTACTTTTCACATATTTATCCTTCAATTTTGCGCCAACGGAGTCACAGATTGACGTGGTTTTTTGTATGTGTATATTTGAGGACCTGAAAAGAGAAAAGGCTACTTTTATCCCGGGAAAACAAACCATTCCCGCGGGATATTCGTATGCTACTTTTCACATATTAATCCTTCAATATGCGCCAACGGAGTTACAGATTAACGTGATTTTTTTGCACAGGTAAAGTTAAGAGCCTGAAAAATGACAAAGGCTACTTTTTATCTCAGGAAAACAAACGGTTCCTGCGGGATATTAATATACTACTTTTCACACATTTATCTTTCAATTATGCGCAAACGGAGTTACAGATTGACATGGGTTTTTTTGATAGGCATAGTTGAGGACCTGAAAAGTGAAAAGGCTACTTTTTATCCCGGGAAAACAAATAGTTCCCGCGGGATACCCGCTCCCTACTTTTCACATATTTATCCTAAATATATGCGGTAATATGCATGCATGCATACATGTATGTATACCTATAGTTGACCTGGAGAGTGACAGGCTACTTTCTATCCCGCAAAATCAAAGAGATCCCGAGGCATTTTAAAAACTAAATTCACGCAGACGAAGTCGCGGGGATCAGCTAGTATATCTATATTATTTAAGTCACTATAGAAGCTTTTGTGTTCTAAAATTTAATTCGATCGCCTTTACTATCGTAGTATTAATTCTTCCTTACTAAACATATTATAAATGCCAAAGTGTGTTTGCTTGTTGGTTCGGAGTGACGTGATTTTTTTGGATAGGTATAGTTGAGAACCTGGAGTGTGACAAAGGCATCTCGGAAAATCAAAAAGTTCCCGCGGGATTTTAAAAACTAAATCCACGCGGACGAAGTCGCGGGCATCAGCTAGTATTTTATACGAACAAAACCAATAATTATGATGGATGTAATATACAAGTTTCCGTAGTCAGGTTACACTAGTTTTTAAAATTTTTCTTCTTTTAAACCAATGAAAAAGAAAAAGGAGGAGATTCTCAAGTCTTTTTTTCACAATTGGATTTTTTTACTTGTATTTTTTAGTCTTCACGTGGAAAATAATTTCCACGCATTGTGGTATTCCAAAATGAAAGCTTGGTAGCATCTTGGTAGACAAGTAATAAATTACGCCAGTGCAGTGTCACCCAACAGCTGGCCTTCCCGGTTCCACGCCAGCTGTGAAAATTGCTGAAAAATATATAAATTTCGCATCATATTATTTAACATTTATACTTCCTTTCAGCAGAACACTTTTTAATACGTACTGAATATAAATCTTCTGCTTGAGATGAGAGTGAAGCAAAACATTGAAGATTCTGGATTTCGTAGTAAAACATAATAACCCTTATTTTCTTGAATCCGGAATTCATTAGAAACTGAAATAACTAAAAAAAAATAT
>JARPMR010000088.1:12500-44335 GCA_029955525.1 Oeneis ivallda | reverse complement strand
GTGACGCGCGCTGCAGCGAAGCGCTCGACATTCGACCGCTCTATGGTAATGGTACCTAGTACCAAGCAGGTGGCAGGTGAGTGGTGACGCGCGCTGCAGCGAAGCGCTCGACATTCGACCGCTCTATGGTAATGGTACCTAGTACCAAGCAGGTGGCAGGTGAGTGGTGACGCGCGCTGCAGCGAAGCGCTCGACATTCGACCGCTCTATGGTAATGGTACCTAGTACCAAGCAGGTGGCAGGTGAGTGGTGACGCGCGCTGCAGCGAAGCGCTCGACATTCGACCGCTCTATGGTAATGGTACCTAGTACCAAGCAGGTGGCAGGTGAGTGGTGACGCGCGCTGCAGCGAAGCGCTCGACATTCGACCGCTCTATGGTAATGGTACCTAGTACCAAGCAGGTGGCAGGTGAGTGGTGACGCGCGCTGCAGCGAAGCGCTCGACATTCGACCGCTCTATGGTAATGGTACCTAGTACCAAGCAGGTGGCAGGTGAGTGGTGACGCGCGCTGCAGCGAAGCGCTCGACATTCGACCGCTCTATGGTAATGGTACCTAGTACCAAGCAGGTGGCAGTGGTGACGCGCGCTGCAGCGAAGCGCTCGACATTCGACCGCTCTATGGTAATGGTACCTAGTACCAAGCAGGTGGCAGGTGAGTGGTGACGCGCGCTGCAGCGAAGCGCTCGACATTCGACCGCTCTATGGTAATGGTACCTAGTACCAAGCAGGTGGCAGGTGAGTGGTGACGCGCCGCTGCAGCGAAGCGCTCGACATTCGACCGCTCTATGGTACCTAGTACCAAGCAGGTGGCAGGTGAGTGGTGACGCGCGCTGCAGCGAAGCGCTCGCCATTCGACGCTCTATGGTAATGGTACCTAGTACCAAGCAGGTGGCAGGTGAGTGGTGACGCGCGCTGCAGCGAAGCGCTCGACATTCGACCGCTCTATGGTAATGGTACCTAGTACCAAGCAGGTGGCAGGTGAGTGGTGACGCGCGCTGCAGCGAAGCGCTCGACATTCGACCGCTCTATGGTAATGGTACCTAGTACCAAGCAGGTGGCAGGTGAGTGGTGACGCGCGCTGCAGCGAAGCGCTCGACATTCGACCGCTCTATGGTATGGTACCTAGTACCAAGCAGGTGGCAGGTGAGTGGTGACGCGCGCTGCAGCGAAGCGCTCGACATTCGACCGCTCTATGGTAATGGTACCTAGTACCAAGCAGGTGGCAGGTGAGTGGTGACGCGCGCTGCAGCGAAGCGCTCGACATTCGACCGCTCTATGGTAATGGTACCTAGTACCAAGCAGGTGGCAGGTGAGTGGTGACGCGCGCTGCAGCGAAGCGCTCGACATTCGACCGCTCTATGGTAATGGTACCTAGTACCAAGCAGGTGGCAGGTGAGTGGTGACGCGCGCTGCAGCGAAGCGCTCGACATTCGACCGCTCTATGGTAATGGTACCTAGTACCAAGCAGGTGGCAGGTGAGTGGTGACGCGCGCTGCAGCGAAGCGCTCGACATTCGACCGCTCTATGGTAATGGTACCTAGTACCAAGCAGGTGGCAGGTGAGTGGTGACGCGCGCTGCAGCGAAGCGCTCGACATTCGACCGCTCTATGGTAATGGTACCTAGTACCAAGCAGGTGGCAGGTGAGTGGTGACGCGCGCTGCAGCGAAGCGCTCGACATTCGACCGCTCTATGGTAATGGTACCTAGTACCAAGCAGGTGGCAGGTGAGTGGTGACGCGCGCTGCAGCGAAGCGCTCGACATTCGACCGCTCTATGGTAATGGTACCTAGTACCAAGCAGGTGGCAGGTGAGTGGTGACGCGCGCTGCAGCGAAGCGCTCGACATTCGACCGCTCTATGGTAATGGTACCTAGTACCAAGCAGGTGGCAGGTGAGTGGTGACGCGCGCTGCAGCGAAGCGCTCGACATTCGACCGCTCTATGGTAATGGTACCTAGTACCAAGCAGGTGGCAGGTGAGTGGTGACGCGCGCTGCAGCGAAGCGCTCGACATTCGACCGCTCTATGGTAATGGTACCTAGTACCAAGCAGGTGGCAGGTGAGTGGTGACGCGCGCTGCAGCGAAGCGCTCGACATTCGACCGCTCTATGGTAATGGTACCTAGTACCAAGCAGGTGGCAGGTGAGTGGTGACGCGCGCTGCAGCGAAGCGCTCGACATTCGACCGCTCTATGGTAATGGTACCTAGTACCAAGCAGGTGGCAGGTGAGTGGTGACGCGCGCTGCAGCGAAGCGCTCGACATTCGACCGCTCTATGGTAATGGTACCTAGTACCAAGTCAGGTGGCAGGTGAGTGGTGACGCGCGCTGCAGCGAAGCGCTCGACATTCGACCGCTCTATGGTAATGGTACCTAGTACCAAGTAGGTGGCAGGTGAGTGGTGACGCGCGCTGCAGCGAAGCGCTCGACATTCGACCGCTCTATGGTAATGGTACCTAGTACCAAGCTAGGTGGCAGGTGAGTGGTGACGCGCGCTGCAGCGAAGCGCTCGACATTCGACCGCTCTATGGTAATGGTACCTAGTACCAAGTCAGGTGGCAGGTGAGTGGTGACGCGCGCTGCAGCGAAGCGCTCGACATTCGACCGCTCTATGGTAATGGTACCTAGTACCAAGCAGGTGGCAGGTGAGTGGTGACGCGCGCTGCAGCGAAGCGCTCGACATTCGACCGCTCTATGGTAATGGTACCTAGTACCAAGCAGGTGGCAGGTGAGTGGTGACGCGCGCTGCAGCGAAGCGCTCGACATTCGACCGCTCTATGGTAATGGTACCTAGTACCAAGCAGGTGGCAGGTGAGTGGTGACGCGCGCTGCAGCGAAGCGCTCGACATTCGACCGCTCTATGGTAATGGTACCTAGTACCAAGCAGGTGGCAGGTGAGTGGTGACGCGCGCTGCAGCGAAGCGCTCGACATTCGACCGCTCTATGGTAATGGTACCTAGTACCAAGCAGGTGGCAGGTGAGTGGTGACGCGCGCTGCAGCGAAGCGCTCGACATTCGACCGCTCTATGGTAATGGTACCTAGTACCAAGCAGGTGGCAGGTGAGTGGTGACGCGCGCTGCAGCGAAGCGCTCGACATTCGACCGCTCTATGGTAATGGTACCTAGTACCAAGCAGGTGGCAGGTGAGTGGTGACGCGCGCTGCAGCGAAGCGCTCGACATTCGACCGCTCTATGGTAATGGTACCTAGTACCAAGCAGGTGGCAGGTGAGTGGTGACGCGCGCTGCAGCGAAGCGCTCGACATTCGACCGCTCTATGGTAATGGTACCTAGTACCAAGCAGGTGGCAGGTGAGTGGTGACGCGCGCTGCAGCGAAGCGCTCGACATTCGACCGCTCTATGGTAATGGTACCTAGTACCAAGCAGGTGGCAGGTGAGTGGTGACGCGCGCTGCAGCGAAGCGCTCGACATTCGACCGCTCTATGGTAATGGTACCTAGTACCAAGCAGGTGGCAGGTGAGTGGTGACGCGCGCTGCAGCGAAGCGCTCGACATTCGACCGCTCTATGGTAATGGTACCTAGTACCAAGCAGGTGGCAGGTGAGTGGTGACGCGCGCTGCAGCGAAGCGCTCGACATTCGACCGCTCTATGGTAATGGTACCTAGTACCAAGCAGGTGGCAGGTGAGTGGTGACGCGCGCTGCAGCGAAGCGCTCGACATTCGACCGCTCTATGGTAATGGTACCTAGTACCAAGCAGGTGGCAGGTGAGTGGTGACGCGCGCTGCAGCGAAGCGCTCGACATTCGACCGCTCTATGGTAATGGTACCTAGTACCAAGCAGGTGGCAGGTGAGTGGTGACGCGCGCTGCAGCGAAGCGCTCGACATTCGACCGCTCTATGGTAATGGTACCTAGTACCAAGCAGGTGGCAGGTGAGTGGTGACGCGCGCTGCAGCGAAGCGCTCGACATTCGACCGCTCTATGGTAATGGTACCTAGTACCAAGCAGGTGGCAGGTGAGTGGTGACGCGCGCTGCAGCGAAGCGCTCGACATTCGACCGCTCTATGGTAATGGTACCTAGTACCAAGCAGGTGGCAGGTGAGTGGTGACGCGCGCTGCAGCGAAGCGCTCGACATTCGACCGCTCTATGGTAATGGTACCTAGTACCAAGCAGGTGGCAGGTGAGTGGTGACGCGCGCTGCAGCGAAGCGCTCGACATTCGACCGCTCTATGGTAATGGTACCTAGTACCAAGCAGGTGGCAGGTGAGTGGTGACGCGCGCTGCAGCGAAGCGCTCGACATTCGACCGCTCTATGGTAATGGTACCTAGTACCAAGCAGGTGGCAGGTGAGTGGTGACGCGCGCTGCAGCGAAGCGCTCGACATTCGACCGCTCTATGGTAATGGTACCTAGTACCAAGCAGGTGGCAGGTGAGTGGTGACGCGCGCTGCAGCGAAGCGCTCGACATTCGACCGCTCTATGGTAATGGTACCTAGTACCAAGCAGGTGGCAGGTGAGTGGTGACGCGCGCTGCAGCGAAGCGCTCGACATTCGACCGCTCTATGGTAATGGTACCTAGTACCAAGCAGGTGGCAGGTGAGTGGTGACGCGCGCTGCAGCGAAGCGCTCGACATTCGACCGCTCTATGGTAATGGTACCTAGTACCAAGCAGGTGGCAGGTGAGTGGTGACGCGCGCTGCAGCGAAGCGCTCGACATTCGACCGCTCTATGGTAATGGTACCTAGTACCAAGCAGGTGGCAGGTGAGTGGTGACGCGCGCTGCAGCGAAGCGCTCGACATTCGACCGCTCTATGGTAATGGTACCTAGTACCAAGTCAGGTGGCAGGTGAGTGGTGACGCGCGCTGCAGCGAAGCGCTCGACATTCGACCGCTCTATGGTAATGGTACCTAGTACCAAGCAGGTGGCAGGTGAGTGGTGACGCGCGCTGCAGCGAAGCGCTCGACATTCGACCGCTCTATGGTAATGGTACCTAGTACCAAGCAGGTGGCAGGTGAGTGGTGACGCGCGCTGCAGCGAAGCGCTCGACATTCGACCGCTCTATGGTAATGGTACCTAGTACCAAGCAGGTGGCAGGTGAGTGGTGACGCGCGCTGCAGCGAAGCGCTCGACATTCGACCGCTCTATGGTAATGGTACCTAGTACCAAGCAGGTGGCAGGTGAGTGGTGACGCGCGCTGCAGCGAAGCGCTCGACATTCGACCGCTCTATGGTAATGGTACCTAGTACCAAGCAGGTGGCAGGTGAGTGGTGACGCGCGCTGCAGCGAAGCGCTCGACATTCGACCGCTCTATGGTAATGGTACCTAGTACCAAGCAGGTGGCAGGTGAGTGGTGACGCGCGCTGCAGCGAAGCGCTCGACATTCGACCGCTCTATGGTAATGGTACCTAGTACCAAGCAGGTGGCAGGTGAGTGGTGACGCGCGCTGCAGCGAAGCGCTCGACATTCGACCGCTCTATGGTAATGGTACCTAGTACCAAGCAGGTGGCAGGTGAGTGGTGACGCGCGCTGCAGCGAAGCGCTCGACATTCGACCGCTCTATGGTAATGGTACCTAGTACCAAGTAGGTGGCAGGTGAGTGGTGACGCGCGCTGCAGCGAAGCGCTCGACATTCGACCGCTCTATGGTAATGGTACCTAGTACCAAGTAGGTGGCAGGTGAGTGGTGACGCGCGCTGCAGCGAAGCGCTCGACATTCGACCGCTCTATGGTAATGGTACCTAGTACCAAGTAGGTGGCAGGTGAGTGGTGACGCGCGCTGCAGCGAAGCGCTCGACATTCGACCGCTCTATGGTAATGGTACCTAGTACCAAGTAGGTGGCAGGTGAGTGGTGACGCGCGCTGCAGCGAAGCGCTCGACATTCGACCGCTCTATGGTAATGGTACCTAGTACCAAGTAGGTGGCAGGTGAGTGGTGACGCGCGCTGCAGCGAAGCGCTCGACATTCGACCGCTCTATTGTAATGGTACCTAGTACCAAGCAGGTGGCAGGTGAGTGGTGACGCGCGCTGCAGCGAAGCGCTCGACATTCGACCGCTCTATGGTAATGGTACCTAGTACCAAGCAGGTGGCAGGTGAGTGGTGACGCGCGCTGCAGCGAAGCGCTCGACATTCGACCGCTCTATGGTAATGGTACCTAGTACCAAGCAGGTGGCAGGTGAGTGGTGACGCGCGCTGCAGCGAAGCGCTCGACATTCGACCGCTCTATGGTAATGGTACCTAGTACCAAGCAGGTGGCAGGTGAGTGGTGACGCGCGCTGCAGCGAAGCGCTCGACATTCGACCGCTCTATGGTAATGGTACCTAGTACCAAGCAGGTGGCAGGTGAGTGGTGACGCGCGCTGCAGCGAAGCGCTCGACATTCGACCGCTCTATGGTAATGGTACCTAGTACCAAGCAGGTGGCAGGTGAGTGGTGACGCGCGCTGCAGCGAAGCGCTCGACATTCGACCGCTCTATGGTAATGGTACCTAGTACCAAGCAGGTGGCAGGTGAGTGGTGACGCGCGCTGCAGCGAAGCGCTCGACATTCGACCGCTCTATGGTAATGGTACCTAGTACCAAGCAGGTGGCAGGTGAGTGGTGACGCGCGCTGCAGCGAAGCGCTCGACATTCGACCGCTCTATGGTAATGGTACCTAGTACCAAGTAGGTGGCAGGTGAGTGGTGACGCGCGCTGCAGCGAAGCGCTCGACATTCGACCGCTCTATGGTAATGGTACCTAGTACCAAGCAGGTGGCAGGTGAGTGGTGACGCGCGCTGCAGCGAAGCGCTCGACATTCGACCGCTCTATGGTAATGGTACCTAGTACCAAGCAGGTGGCAGGTGAGTGGTGACGCGCGCTGCAGCGAAGCGCTCGACATTCGACCGCTCTATGGTAATGGTACCTAGTACCAAGCAGGTGGCAGGTGAGTGGTGACGCGCGCTGCAGCGAAGCGCTCGACATTCGACCGCTCTATGGTAATGGTACCTAGTACCAAGCAGGTGGCAGGTGAGTGGTGACGCGCGCTGCAGCGAAGCGCTCGACATTCGACCGCTCTATGGTAATGGTACCTAGTACCAAGCAGGTGGCAGGTGAGTGGTGACGCGCGCTGCAGCGAAGCGCTCGACATTCGACCGCTCTATGGTAATGGTACCTAGTACCAAGCAGGTGGCAGGTGAGTGGTGACGCGCGCTGCAGCGAAGCGCTCGACATTCGACCGCTCTATGGTAATGGTACCTAGTACCAAGCAGGTGGCAGGTGAGTGGTGACGCGCGCTGCAGCGAAGCGCTCGACATTCGACCGCTCTATGGTAATGGTACCTAGTACCAAGCAGGTGGCAGGTGAGTGGTGACGCGCGCTGCAGCGAAGCGCTCGACATTCGACCGCTCTATGGTAATGGTACCTAGTACCAAGCAGGTGGCAGGTGAGTGGTGACGCGCGCTGCAGCGAAGCGCTCGACATTCGACCGCTCTATGGTAATGGTACCTAGTACCAAGCAGGTGGCAGGTGAGTGGTGACGCGCGCTGCAGCGAAGCGCTCGACATTCGACCGCTCTATGGTAATGGTACCTAGTACCAAGCAGGTGGCAGGTGAGTGGTGACGCGCGCTGCAGCGAAGCGCTCGACATTCGACCGCTCTATGGTAATGGTACCTAGTACCAAGCAGGTGGCAGGTGAGTGGTGACGCGCGCTGCAGCGAAGCGCTCGACATTCGACCGCTCTATGGTAATGGTACCTAGTACCAAGCAGGTGGCAGGTGAGTGGTGACGCGCGCTGCAGCGAAGCGCTCGACATTCGACCGCTCTATGGTAATGGTACCTAGTACCAAGCAGGTGGCAGGTGAGTGGTGACGCGCGCTGCAGCGAAGCGCTCGACATTCGACCGCTCTATGGTAATGGTACCTAGTACCAAGTAGGTAGTATTACTTAATAAGGATCCTTATAATGTCCTCCCTAACCTAATACGGTTACGGCAGCCAACCTCCTGAGAGGTTGGCTATCTGCGCGGGAGATATTATAGTGCACAAGTGGGTGCGCAAACACAGGTGAACTCTCTATTCCCTCACTCTCATGGTCCGATGGGACGGAAATTCGACACGACCGGAAGAGATCCGGCGAAACACCGTACGGCTTTACGTGCTCTCCGAGGCACAGGGGTACACAGGGCACCTTCCTAACTCCGGGCTAGTAGTTAGGTAGATATACCTACTAAAAATTCTTGACAGAAAGCCCCAATATATTTATTGGTCCGACTCAGGAATCGAACCCGGGACCTCGTTCTCTGTACCTAGTCGAACCTGCTAACTGCTAGACCAACGAGGCAGCCAAGGATCCTTACACCGTGATGGCAGCCTGCTCTATTGGCGTAGTAAAGGTTTTTGTGAGTCTAATTTGTACTTCCGCCGTCGCGTTGGTGGCGGGACCCGGTCGGGACCCGCGCACCGGAAGGGACGGCGGGTCTCGTGTCGGCAAACATCCTTCATCCATTCACTTCTATAAGTTCTATACAACACTGAACAGATCTCTTTGTACGTAGGTACCTCGGACGTGCCACACAAACGACAGGAACACACTTAATTGTCTTTCAAATGTTTTTAAATCTGCACGAGACGGAGCGGAAATACCAACAACGGACAACTAGGTAGATAACAATAGATACATTTTACAAACGTTTGTTTGGGTTACTGTCGCCCGAAGCCCGAACAGTCTTAATAAGCGTAATAAGAATAACAGGCAGTTTTTAGGGTTCCGTACCCAAAGGGTGCAAACGGGACCCTGTTACTAAGCCTCCGCTGTCCGTCCGTCCGTCCGTCCGTCCGTCTGTCAGCGGGCTGTATCTCGTAAACCGTAATAGATAGACAGTTGAAATTTTCACATATTGTGTATTTCAATTGCCGCAAAAACAACAAATAATAAAAACTAAGAATATAATAAAAATTAAATTAAATTAAAAAATAAAGGGGGGGGAGCCCCCTGGAGCATCGGAGATACATGGAAAAGGAGTCGAAATAAAATTTTATTTTTTTACCCTGACATGTGGGGTGTCATTGTCTCGAGCTCATTAAGTGGAGTTCAAATATATATTTTTTATGCTCTAGCTACAAAAATGAAAAAATGGGGGGCCATCAAAGTTGTCGGTTTTAGACCAATTATGTTAGGGGGTCTATCTCAAAAACTAAACTAGTTAGTAATTTGAAATTTTGGTATATTATGTACTATATAGTGTATTTAAACAAAAAATACTGAAAACACCGATTTATAATGCGGTTTGTAAGTTGTGACCAAAACATTTTTCCCCATATGCTAATTTAGTACTTTCTAAGAACTAAGATATCTAAATTTGTATCTAGTTTAAAAAATAATTTGGTCATATTTACGGAACCCTAAAAGAGCGAGCCCCGACTCGCACTTGGCCGATTTTTTTTCCATTTTACTTCTAAATGGCGGACAAACACTAGTTTTATTTCTTTGTTTAAATAGGCATATAACTATAATTGCATCTCTACTTACACCATAAAATGACCATAAAGTATAAAGTAAAAACAAAAATTGAACATCTATAAGAAAATATGCATTGTAACTTGTAAGATTCGAGATAAGACCCTAGCTGGCACCTACTAGGGATCCTAGCACCGCTGGGCTGAGGCCTCTTGCATAGACTTGCAGGCTTTGGCCATTCGCTGCCTGTATCCAGCGGCACCTTGCTGCCTATCGTCGATTGGTAAGAAGTATAGCATTATGTGAGCGTTTTTTTTCGCGAAATGAGAATGCGGTCTTTGAGCTTAACTGTAAAAGTTTTTACCTACACTTTGCTACCCTTCGTCCTAGAGCTGGTCAATAGTTTCACTTCAGAAGCTAGGTTGGTAGGTACGTATAAAAAAGGGGCACGAGTACTCCCTCAGAAAGCAAATAGGGATTAATAGGCCTTTAGCAAAATATTCCTAACGGCAATGTCTTGCACATTGAGCTTGTTAAAACGCTAATAATGATGTACTACGTAACATCTTCCACGCTCCTCCTGTCACATCAGTCACTAGACGTGACAGCGCGGCGCGTAAACGTTAATTAAGTAATGGGAAACCGTTACAAAAAAATATAGTTAAGTGTCGTCCGCAATTTCCTAAAATAAGTTTGGCGGGAAACTGTAAATAGCTTCGGAAACCGGCAGCGCCCCTTATCCTATGTAGCGAAACTGAACAATCAAACGTCATCAAAGTAGTAAAAGTAAAACATATTTTACGTCTGTAAGAATAGAGTTTAGTATTCAATACCTGGAATCCCGCACATAAGTTCTTCAAAAATTATGTACCAATGCGGAAACGATTAGTTTCAGAGCCACATGCTGACAGGATGCGTGAATTCATTATTGATTCTCAAAAACAATCTTGCATCTCGCTCTTGCTATTGTGTACTCGAACGAGCGGAAGAGTGAAGAAACCGCACTCGCATCCGGCTCCTACGTAAACCGATGCTACAAGGAGCTACTTGCAGATCATGCATTTACAGAATTTAAATCATAATGCATTGCTTTACGGTTTAAATTTTCTTACCCGTCACGAGATATCCGACTTTAAGTGATGCATAGTTGCGGTATCTTCAATCTTGCATTCATTCATTGATTCGTGTTTAGTTTTTTCGTTCATTTCACGACATTCCGTTCCGCTTCCGTCGACCGTCGACTCATTCGTCAACGTTTTACGTTATTCGTGTTTTGGCGGTCGCCAGCTATAGACGCGTGCGTGTGGTATACGCAATACGCATTACGCAGCCATTTGTTTATTTACGCTAATACGTTTTTGTAAATAAATAAAATTACCAATTAAATCTATTCGCATAGAAGTGTATCAGAGAGATAGTGTTAGTGCAGTTATAGCAACATATACTTCAAGAAAAGGATTAAAAAATCACATCGATTAATCATCGCAATACAGTTTGAGTAATGTAAGTTTTTCACGGATTTTTTTTACAGTTAGTAGTTTTCTTACAGCAGTTTATTTTTTTCAGTTTTACCACTAGTAGGTTGTTAGCTTATAATTTCACATTTTTTATTAAAAGTACTTAATAGTGCAATGGTAAAAAATCCTAGTCTGTCTTCTGTAATTCAGCAGTATAGAAATACTATAATTAAACTACTAAATAGTATTAATTAAATTACTAAATAGTCGTTTGTTTAGGCACTAACTAACTAGTGTTTCTACATTAGTTAGTTAGTTAGTGCATACACAAACTTTCAATTTTTGCTTGAATTTTTTACTAAATATTATGCTATGGTGCACGGAGTGCGGCTTTGAACTGAGAAAAGCTATACCTACCCTACACATAATTTGACAAAAACTTTCATTGTAAATAAATCATTGAGTAGCACCTACATCAAAATATTTCAAGAAATAAAAATTACTTATCAAGTGTAAATTGCTATGGTGTCCATGACACTGGCACTATACCCTCTGCCCTCTGGGCAGGGCGGTCAATAATTTTACATTTTTGTTTTATTGAACAGAATAAGTGGAAATTAAAACTAAAAACATCACTTCTGGAATGAAAAATTTATGAGTCTACTATCAATTGCTTGTACAAGACTTACCAAGTTCGCAGGGGTTTTAATGAAAATATTGTAGGTATTCAGATTGCCGACCAGATAGAAAAACGACTATAAGGTCTGAACCTTAGATTCTTAGGTCTGAACAGATTTTTATCAAACAAAGTTAAAAACTATCCCAATTAAACCTGCCTTTGAATTTTTGAATAAAGAAAACTACATACATACATATTATATTCTTTCAAATCCGATTTTCTTGCTGGTTCTTCTCGGCAGGAACGGCATTCCGAACCAGTGGTAGACTCATCGACGATTCAAAAGCACTTGTAAAGAAGTTTATTGGAATAAAAAACATTTCTATTCTATTCTATTCTAAAATCAGTCCAAGCTAGACTGGGCGCTATAGATACGATGGGACAGACAGATTAGCTAATAACTAAACTGACAGAGACAGCAGTCCAATAGAAAAGACCTTTGGCGTTAATAATATAATATGAATTGTAAATGATACCTATGCATTTTTTGAACTTCCCCTCATTGCGGAAACACTGCATACATAGCATAGTAGGTACCTACCTATTGTAAATTTGTTTTGAAAATAGCAACCGCTGAGTTTCTTGCTGGTTCTTCTCGACAGGAAGGGCACTGGACACTGGTAAAAGTTTATTTGTATAAAAAATATTTCTATTCTAAAAATATTTTTAATATTCAATTCTATAAGCCGCATTCCGCGATCTGGGTACAGTGGAACGAGAGTACCGCTAGAACGAAAGAGTCGCTCGTCTAGATCTAGACGACTTGAAGAACTATATGGCCGCAGGACTACAGAATATTTTATGGGACAATTCGCTATAGAAATACCTAGATACGATACCTGTTGAGAAAAAGTATCGCAATTTGCTCAATATAATCTGAAGCTGATAAGTTTCCGCGCAGCATAAGTAGTCTCATAAACTCAATGACGTTTAATATTTTAAAGATATATATGTATATTAGAGTTCCCAATCTCAATAATTTTGTATAGGAATTAGGTATCTACCTGTTATCTTTTGTCATTCTCTATGGCACCCCGCACACAGTCAATATTATTGTCAATATTTACGAATATTGACAATATTATTGACTGTGTGCGGGGTTTGATCAATATTATTGTCGAAGTCCGGAAATTTCGTCAATATCGGGGGGAGGCAGGGATATTGACAATAATATTGACAGTGTGCGGGCGCGCGTCAATATTTTAGTTGAAAAAAGATTTCAAGGCAGGAGGACGTGCGCTCGCAACCAAAAATGGAGGACATCCCCAGTGCAACAAGCAATGAAAAAGAATATTTAATAGAATTTATTAGAATGTGGGAGACGTAACGATTTTCGCATCAGCATATCTTGTTTTTTTAAGTAAGGGGTTACTAAAGATAATATTTTTTGAAAGCTACTACCTTTTATTCTCATGTAATTTTTAAAATCATCTTTTTCTGTATTTCGAAGTTCTTTTATTAGATTTAAATGATTTAATTCCACTTTTCTACTTTGTCATCCAGTATACATCCATTTTTACCATTAATGATGGCTTAAAGCCATCATTAATGGTAAAAATGGAACCCTTATGGTGAGACTTTCTCCGTCCGTCCGTCCGTCTGTCACAGTCGATTATTTCAGTAACTATTAAAGCTATCGACATGAAATTGGGCATTGTATATAATAATATATAATATATAATAATGTATAATAGTGGCCCAACATCATTGGAATAAAGAAAAATCGAAAATTATTTTTAGGGTTCCGTACCCAAAGGGTACCAACGGAACCCTATTACTAAGCCTACGCTGTCCGTCCGTCCGTCCGTCTGTCAGCGGGCTGTATCTCGTAAACCGTAATAGATAGACAGATGAAATTTTCACATATTATGTATTTCTATTGCCGCTATAACAACAAATAATAAAAATTAAATTACTTAATTTAAAAAAAAATTAAAATATTTCTATGGGTACATGGAAATATAATAATTTAATTTTTTTTTAACGGAACCCTAAAAGAGCCTTTCTGAAATCACTTTTTGTTAGAAATATTGACAATATTACTGCGTAGTGTGCGGGGTCTAAATATTGACGAAAATATTGTCAATATTTTCGTCAATATTTTCGTCAATATTATTGACTGTGTGCGGGCTGCCAAACAAAGTAGGTAGGCAAAATATGTATTTATGATGGTCTGTAAGTTCTGTAACAAAGCAGAGGTTCTCCCTTGCCGTATAGTGTTTCTGGTTTCATGCGTGTTGTGCGGTTAAACCGTTCAAGCAGCGAGACCGCGGCAGCGCTTCCTCGTATCGCGTAACAACTAACGAGTTAACGAGTTAACGACTTTCGCGCTTCCGCCGACAAACAGCTATACATGTAAACAATAAACACAATGGAGGCGGGAATTCCTTTACAATGAGTACCTACTTACGACCGTTTGTGTATCCGGCTATCCGCTCGTGGGCTGGTTTATTTTGTTGTTACGATACGAGGTACACCTCGGACCTTGTATGAGTTATCCTCAAAGCATTCATTTATTGCTGCTCGGAAGAATTTCTGAGGATTAGAAGAGAGAAGTACCTAGTCAAAACATCTAAAAGGGTATTTATCTTCATCGTGATACGCGATTTCTTTATTATAGCAAAGGAATAGGTACTTCTAAAAAGAGTATTTTTGGATTCTGGGTGATCGAATCTATTGATTCGTCAACTCTCTACTTGCGGATTTGAAATGAAAAGGTCTGTTGATGAATCACTAGCAAAAGGAAGTCTAGAAAATTAAACTCCTTGTGACTCAATCGCTTTTTTGTGTGATCGAAACTTTCTCTTAATTAAAATTAGCTGTATTATTGTTTTTTTTATATTCGATGACAAGATAGTCCATGACTGCGATCTCACCTGATGGTAAGTGATGATGCAGTCTAAGATGGTAGCGGACTAACTTGGAAGGGGTATGGCAGTGAAAATTCAACCCATACCCCTGATCGGTTTCTACACGCCATCGTGCCGGAACGCTAAATCGCTTGGCGGCACGTCTTTGACGGTAGCCTCCCACCAGACCAGACCAGAGACAATTCAGAAATTATAAATTCCCAAATTGACCCCGCCGGGAATCGAACCCGAGACCTCCCAGTTATAAGGCAACAGCGTTCACCACTGAGCCAGGGAGGTCGTCATAAACAAACCATGTAGGTAAACAAACGTTGAGTAGGTAACCGTTAACTACGTTAACATCGTGAGTCGTGACCGTGACTCATGATTTCGTGAAGTGCGAGCGCTTTCACTATCGAGCGAGTAGCAACGTTGTGACGTCAACGGACTGTGGTGCCTCGTACACGAGTAAATATTACTTTACTATTACCTACTCTGTGCTCGTACAACCGGCCTCAGTTGGCGACTCAGCGGCCACTGCGGCGAGGCGAGCAGACGCTGCCGGTGCCGATGATGTGAGCGGCATGTCAGTCACTGACGCAGGCAAAAATGCTCAGTCTGCAGCACCGTCGCAATGTCGCCTGTCTATCGGTCTTCTATCGGATATACTTTGGAGAGTGCGCTCAAGAACTTCACAACCTTGTGCCCCCTTCACCGTTTTACCACAGAACTTCGAGAAATCGTGAGCGTTGGCATCCTTACGTGGTTGAAATTCAACCTTCACGCACAAAACGCTTCAGTTCAACGTTTCTCAGACGGTTTCTGAATCGAACCGCTAAGGTGTGGAACGCACTTCCAACATCTGTTTCCGGCCACGTATAACCTCAGTACCTTCAAGGCAAGAGTGAATAGGCATTTTCTAGGCAAGCGCGCTCCAACATAGACCTCATCAGTGCTTCCAGCATTGATTGTCGTCAAGCGCAAGCCTATCTCGAAAAAAAAAACCTTTTTAAATCGTTAGATTTCAGTCAGTTGGTTACAAATAACTGAGTTTAATTGACCTGTTCGATCATCGAACCCCGGTTAATATCTGCAAGCCTGTTAGTTTTCCAAACCAAACCAATAAGCCCAAAGCTTCAAATACCTATAATACATCCCGCTCGCTCTAAGTTGAATAAGTTAGAAAGATTTGGAAAGTTCCCACGGCATCACGTGAAGGTAATCGAATGATTCCAGTGTCATCGTGTCTGAGACCTGAGTGCGATCATTATTATCTAAATATTTTTTATTGATCTTCTAATATATAATATGCTAGGTACATCATAGTTAGCTCTACAAAATTAACCTAAATATTTAGAAACACACCATCCAAGTGATCACCCGTGGTCGCAGCGCTTCCTCACGGCTGCGCGCGCTCTGACGATCACCTCACGCTTGACGCGTCGACTAATTTCTCAAACAAAGGCAAATCGCAAAAGTACCTACTTTACTATAGAATCGAATAGAAAAGAAATATTTTTTATTCAAATAAACTTTTACAAGTGCTTTTGAATAGTCGATGAATCTACCACTGGTTCGGAATGCCCTTCCTGCCGAGAAGAACCAGCAAGAAACTCGGCGGTTGCTCTTTTCAAAACAAATTTACAATACAGTAAATACTATGCTATATATGCAGTGTTTCCACAATGAGGGAAGTTCCAAAAATGCATACCGACTAACTTCTATCTTAAGATGGGCAGACATAAAGTAGCTCCATTCCCGCCGGTGGCACCCGTTCAAGAGCTTGACGTATGACCCAGCCATTGCTTCGCTCAACCATATTTTCGTACTATTGTATGTCAGATGCCAGTCGAATTAGGTCAAAGCGAAGACGGAACTAGAGTAAACGGTTGGCTGAAGAATTGACGCTTTAGAAGGAAGGTGTCACGCTCGCCGTAGCATCTGCTCTGCGCGCGGCTCCTGTTGCGGCCAACAATGAGACATAAAGGATGGCATAAAAACTCGCAAACGACGCCGGAAGTGTCGTTTTCGATTATGGTGCGTCCGTCCGTCGCCGACGGCTGGCGGGAGCGGCGCGCGCGCTTCCGCCCCGCTCGTAGCCACGTCCCACCAAGCCACCAGGCGCCCTGCTGGGTGCTCCAGGGGAGGTGTCGCAGCAGGCCAGTGCACTGGCAGCGCTACACCGGCCCCACAACTTCTACTAATTTGATTTTCACGTTGTGAATTCTAGACTACTTTTTCAGAATGACTTACCTAACGATAAATATTATTATTGATTGATTAATTTAAAATTGATGGTTCCGTATATTTGAACCTTCCCGTAAAAGTGTGTGTCAACCGTAAATTAGTCGACTATCTTCGGTCAATTCTATTGATACTCAACATAAACCCATTTTATCAAGTCAAGCACTAATTACGGCCAGGGCAGGGCAGTCGCGATGCTCCTAGCAGCCGAAATCGACATTTAGATTTCGTTTGAACGCAGAATAGAGCTTCCGAAAAAATGACAAAAACTACAAAAACGCCGAACGTGGCTGCTAAAAACATTATATCAGCTCTGGCCCTCAAATAGTACACACAAAGCTCTGTTTCTGATCACAAAAGAAGGTATCTGATTTTCTGATATAGCGCGAGTCCTTAACCCCACGCCAATAATGTCAACAATGTCGTCGGAAATCCGTTACACACAAAAATCGGGAAATGAGAATAAAACATTGTCCCCCGCGCGCGGACACCGAGCGCTCATTCAAAATCCGCCATTATACTATACCGCCGGAAACCGGATGTGGGTCACGCGTCCGTACTAATGACGGATTAAAATGGCTGCCATTATGTAATTATAATATGCTAGGATGTGTTCTTTGAGCTTGTTTTTTTTCAATGTAACAGGATGCGGTAATAGTCGGTAGCCGGCCTTGGCATCTGATTTTAACGATTACAAATTTAAGATAATCGTTTAGAAATAACTACTCATGCATCCATTCGCTAAGTGGTCTCACTTTTAGAATATTATTATTATTATTAAATAAAATAATGTCAACAATACCGCTGGAAAGTGGTCATGAATAAATATACGATAGTAGGTAGTTATCGTACGTGCGCGGTAATGAAACCTCCGGCTTACTTCGCTTTGAAATGTAAAGGTTTTCAATAGGGTTGATTTGTGTATAAGCCCCCTTTATCTAGGTATTTTACAGTACATATTTAAAAAAATTCTCTAAGACCATGTTAGATAAAGTGTAAAACCTGCATTGAACATCTACAATACGCATTAGGTACTATAAAAACTTCTACTATAATGTATGGAGCTGCTGCGATAACAATGTTTCCGTGGCCCTGACCTCCAGGCTCCAGTGAGTCGAGTGAGCTGGACTGACTGCTGACGATGGATGGGAAGTTTGACTATCGCCGTTTTGACGCCTACAACACTGAGAGTGAAATTGTTATGAGTTAAATTGTATTGCCATTCATATTATTGACCAAGCGAAGCGAGGTCTCTGAGTCTACTTCAGTGACTTTGCACTTGTCCGTCTGTCAGGAACAAAATTAAACATAATAACTAGTGGTTCGCCCCGAACTGAGACCTCGCGGTAACGGTATCCCATGATTATTCATTCAATCGATACATGACGACCAAACCTAACATTATTATTATGCCCGTTTTCACCAAACATACCTAAATCATCCCCTAAGTAGGAATCTCTTTACGTAGGTAGCTCCTAAATACAATCCTAAGGCCTAATATCCGTCCCAATGTCCTTTTAGGTGTCCCGTACAGGAAGTTGACAGAAATCATCACCTAACTTATCATAGGTAGCCCGTAAAGGTTAGGCAACGTTAGTGAAAACATTGAATTAATAAGTACTAACGAGTGAAAACGGGTTACGGGCATCTGTACAAATCGTCATCTATCGACGCGAATAGAAAATATACAAAATGCAGTAATTAATAGTTTATTGAAGTTTGATGATTAACTAAACAATAATTTTAATTGAATAATAAGTTATTATTTTATGTAACTAAATAATAATGGTCGACGCAAAACTGTTTTTGGGATAGATCATAGTCGTAACTTCTAGTTCCATGGAATAGTTAATGACTGCGCCATCTATTAGCATTATTGTGAAGCTATGTTGATGCTATATAAATTACTGATGCCCATTAAAAATTAAATTATCTTTATAATATTCATATAATTTTAGTATTTGTTTTTCAAGTACAGGATACAAGTGAAATAAAAAAATAAAATCAGCTTGAAAATACATAGCTGATTCTGCTAGAGAGCGTCTTCAAGCGAGCGTATTAAATCTCCACTTTGAAAGCCCCCATTTCGTCAATTTTAAGGGAAAAATTAAAAAAAATATATTTTTGTACTCGGTTCAAAATTATCTTTAAAATGATATGTACCTAACAAATTTTTGTAACGCGATAAAATTTTTTTTACTTCGCATTCACTTCTATGAGAGCCCCCCTGAAATAAAGGTTTTTATAATTTTTTATGTAATATTCGGCTGAAGGCCAGCAGTTTACATATTATATCTAAATTTGAAGTAATTACGTTCAGTAATTCAAAAGTTATAAGGCTCTGACAGACGGACGGACGGACGGACAGACGGACGGACGGACAAGTGCAAATTCATTTTAGTAGACTCAGAGACCTCGCTTCGCTCGGTCAATAATAATAATATGTAAACCGATTACCCTAATTTAAATTGGCGATTTATAATAAGTTCCAAAAAGTCTAAGTACGAGTCAGTTTTGGTCGTCATGTATCGATTGAACGAATCCGAAATTGGATACCGCGAAGTCTCAGTTCAGGGCGCTGGGCGAACCACTAGTACCTACTTAGAAGCCAGTACCTTGGGGCGCTCGGGACCAGCAGGAACCGGCGGCCATTGCGTACCGTGCGGGTAGTCACGTGGGGGTGTGTTTCAGACTGCAGCATGCCGGCGCCCGCGCACTGCGAGCGCGCGCCGCCCGCGCCGTCCGCGCCGCGCCTGCACGGAGCGGAGCGCGTGCACGAGCTGTGGGGCGCGCTGGAGCGGAGCGCGCGAGCCGAGGACGACCTGCCGCTAGGTAACTGCGAGTGTTTCAGACAGACTGCAGCATGCCGGCGGCGGCGCCCGCGCACTGCGAGCGCGCGCCGCCCGCGCCGTCCGCGCCGCGCCTGCACGGAGCGGAGCGCGTGCACGAGCTGTGGGGCGCGCTGGAGCGGAGCGCGCGAGCCGAGGACGACCTGCCGCTAGGTAACTGCGAGTGTTTCAGACAGACTGCAGCATGCCGGCGCCCGCGCACTGCGAGCGCGCGCCGCCCGCGCCGTCCGCGCCGCGCCTGCACGGAGCGGAGCGCGTGCACGAGCTGTGGGGCGCGCTGGAGCGGAGCGCGCGAGCCGAGGACGACCTGCCGCTAGGTAACTGCGAGTGTTTCAGACAGACTGCAGCATGCCGGCGGCGGCGCCCGCGCACTGCGAGCGCGCGCCGCCCGCGCCGTCCGCGCCGCGCCTGCACGGAGCGGAGCGCGTGCACGAGCTGTGGGGCGCGCTGGAGCGGAGCGCGCGAGCCGAGGACGACCTGCCGCTAGGTAACTGCGAGTGTTTCAGACAGACTGCAGCATGCCGGCGCCCGCGCACTGCGAGCGCGCGCCGCCCGCGCCGTCCGCGCCGCGCCTGCACGGAGCGGAGCGCGTGCACGAGCTGTGGGGCGCGCTGGAGCGGAGCGCGCGAGCCGAGGACGACCTGCCGCTAGGTAACTGCGAGTGTTTCAGACCGCAGCATGCCGCTAGGTAACCGAGTGATTCGTTAGGTAGTTTACTAAAATAGTATTTAATATTGTGGTTGTCCGCAGACCCGCGGTGCTGGAGCCGGCGCGACGTGGGCGCGTGGGCGGCGCGGCGCGGCGCGCGCGCGGAGCGCTTCCCCATGAACGGCAAGGCGCTGTGCCTCATGACCGCGGACATGTTCGCGGCGCGCGAGCCCGGCCTCGGCGCGCGCCTGCACCAGGTCAGTGTCCAGCTCGCTACACAGTACACAGTACACGTGGACGCTTGACGTGGGCGCTCCCCCATGAACGGCAAGGCGCTGTGCCTCATGACCGCGGACATGTTCGCGGCGCGCGAGCCCGGCCTCGGCGCGCGCCTGCACCAGGTCAGTGTCCAGCTCGCTACACAGTACACAGTACACGTGGACGCTTGACGTGGGCGCTCCCCCATGAACGGCAAGGCGCTGTGCCTCATGACCGCGGACATGTTCGCGGCGCGCGAGCCCGGCCTCGGCGCGCGCCTGCACCAGGTCAGTGTCCAGCTCGCTACACAGTACACAGTACACGTGGACGCTTGACGTGGGCGCTCCCCCATGAACGGCAAGGCGCTGTGCCTCATGACCGCGGACATGTTCGCGGCGCGCGAGCCCGGCCTCGGCGCGCGCCTGCACCAGGTCAGTGTCCAGCTCGCTACACAGTACACAGTACACGTGGACGCTTGACGTGGGCGCTCCCCCATGAACGGCAAGGCGCTGTGCCTCATGACCGCGGACATGTTCGCGGCGCGCGAGCCCGGCCTCGGCGCGCGCCTGCACCAGGTCAGTGTCCAGCTCGCTACACAGTACACAGTACACGTGGACGCTTGACGTGGGCGCTCCCCCATGAACGGCAAGGCGCTGTGCCTCATGACCGCGGACATGTTCGCGGCGCGCGAGCCCGGCCTCGGCGCGCGCCTGCACCAGGTCAGTGTCCAGCTCGCTACACAGTACACAGTACACGTGGACGCTTGACGTGGGCGCTCCCCCATGAACGGCAAGGCGCTGTGCCTCATGACCGCGGACATGTTCGCGGCGCGCGAACCCGGCCTCGGCGCGCGCCTGCACCAGGTCAGTGTCCAGCTCGCTACACAGTACACAGTACACGTGGACGCTTGACGTGGGCGCTCCCCCATGAACGGCAAGGCGCTGTGCCTCATGACCGCGGACATGTTCGCGGCGCGCGAGCCCGGCCTCGGCGCGCGCCTGCACCAGGTCAGTGTCCAGCTCGCTACACAGTACACAGTACACGTGGACGCTTGACGTGGGCGCTCCCCCATGAACGGCAAGGCGCTGTGCCTCATGACCGCGGACATGTTCGCGGCGCGCGAGCCCGGCCTCGGCGCGCGCCTGCACCAGGTCAGTGTCCAGCTCGCTACACAGTACACAGTACACGTGGACGCTTGACGTGGGCGCTCCCCCATGAACGGCAAGGCGCTGTGCCTCATGACCGCGGACATGTTCGCGGCGCGCGAGCCCGGCCTCGGCGCGCGCCTGCACCAGGTCAGTGTCCAGCTCGCTACACAGTACACAGTACACGTGGACGCTTGACGTGGGCGCTCCCCCATGAACGGCAAGGCGCTGTGCCTCATGACCGCGGACATGTTCGCGGCGCGCGAGCCCGGCCTCGGCGCGCGCCTGCACCAGGTCAGTGTCCAGCTCGCTACACAGTACACAGTACACGTGGACGCTTGACGTGGGCGCTCCCCCATGAACGGCAAGGCGCTGTGCCTCATGACCGCGGACATGTTCGCGGCGCGCGAGCCCGGCCTCGGCGCGCGCCTGCACCAGGTCAGTGTCCAGCTCGCTACACAGTACACAGTACACGTGGACGCTTGACGTGGGCGCTCCCCCATGAACGGCAAGGCGCTGTGCCTCATGACCGCGGACATGTTCGCGGCGCGCGAGCCCGGCCTCGGCGCGCGCCTGCACCAGGTCAGTGTCCAGCTCGCTACACAGTACACAGTACACGTGGACGCTTGACGTGGGCGCTCCCCCATGAACGGCAAGGCGCTGTGCCTCATGACCGCGGACATGTTCGCGGCGCGAGCCCGGCCTCGGCGCGCGCCTGCACCAGGTCAGTGTCCAGCTCGCTACACAGTACACAGTACACGTGGACGCTTGACGTGGGCGCTCCCCCATGAACGGCAAGGCGCTGTGCCTCATGACCGCGGACATGTTCGCGGCGCGCGAGCCCGGCCTCGGCGCGCGCCTGCACCAGGTCAGTGTCCAGCTCGCTACACAGTACACAGTACACGTGGACGCTTGACGTGGGCGCTCCCCCATGAACGGCAAGGCGCTGTGCCTCATGACCGCGGACATGTTCGCGGCGCGCGAGCCCGGCCTCGGCGCGCGCCTGCACCAGGTCAGTGTCCAGCTCGCTACACAGTACACAGTACACGTGGACGCTTGACGTGGGCGCTCCCCCATGAACGGCAAGGCGCTGTGCCTCATGACCGCGGACATGTTCGCGGCGCGCGAGCCCGGCCTCGGCGCGCGCCTGCACCAGGTCAGTGTCCAGCTCGCTACACAGTACACAGTACACGTGGACGCTTGACGTGGGCGCTCCCCCATGAACGGCAAGGCGCTGTGCCTCATGACCGCGGACATGTTCGCGGCGCGCGAGCCCGGCCTCGGCGCGCGCCTGCACCAGGTCAGTGTCCAGCTCGCTACACAGTACACAGTACACGTGGACGCTTGACGTGGGCGCTCCCCCATGAACGGCAAGGCGCTGTGCCTCATGACCGCGGACATGTTCGCGGCGCGCGAGCCCGGCCTCGGCGCGCGCCTGCACCAGGTCAGTGTCCAGCTCGCTACACAGTACACAGTACACGTGGACGCTTGACGTGGGCGCTCCCCCATGAACGGCAAGGCGCTGTGCCTCATGACCGCGGACATGTTCGCGGCGCGAGCCCGGCCTCGGCGCGCGCCTGCACCAGGTCAGTGTCCAGCTCGCTACACAGTACACAGTACACGTGGACGCTTGACGTGGGCGCTCCCCCATGAACGGCAAGGCGCTGTGCCTCATGACCGCGGACATGTTCGCGGCGCGCGAGCCCGGCCTCGGCGCGCGCCTGCACCAGGTCAGTGTCCAGCTCGCTACACAGTACACAGTACACGTGGACGCTTGACGTGGGCGCTCCCCCATGAACGGCAAGGCGCTGTGCCTCATGACCGCGGACATGTTCGCGGCGCGCGAGCCCGGCCTCGGCGCGCGCCTGCACCAGGTCAGTGTCCAGCTCGCTACACAGTACACAGTACACGTGGACGCTTGACGTGGGCGCTCCCCCATGAACGGCAAGGCGCTGTGCCTCATGACCGCGGACATGTTCGCGGCGCGCGAGCCCGGCCTCGGCGCGCGCCTGCACCAGGTCAGTGTCCAGCTCGCTACACAGTACACAGTACACGTGGACGCTTGACGTGGGCGCTCCCCCATGAACGGCAAGGCGCTGTGCCTCATGACCGCGGACATGTTCGCGGCGCGCGAGCCCGGCCTCGGCGCGCGCCTGCACCAGGTCAGTGTCCAGCTCGCTACACAGTACACAGTACACGTGGACGCTTGACGTGGGCGCTCCCCCATGAACGGCAAGGCGCTGTGCCTCATGACCGCGGACATGTTCGCGGCGCGCGAGCCCGGCCTCGGCGCGCGCCTGCACCAGGTCAGTGTCCAGCTCGCTACACAGTACACAGTACACGTGGACGCTTGACGTGGGCGCTCCCCCATGAACGGCAAGGCGCTGTGCCTCATGACCGCGGACATGTTCGCGGCGCGCGAGCCCGGCCTCGGCGCGCGCCTGCACCAGGTCAGTGTCCAGCTCGCTACACAGTACACAGTACACGTGGACGCTTGACGTGGGCGCTCCCCCATGAACGGCAAGGCGCTGTGCCTCATGACCGCGGACATGTTCGCGGCGCGCGAGCCCGGCCTCGGCGCGCGCCTGCACCAGGTCAGTGTCCAGCTCGCTACACAGTACACAGTACACGTGGACGCTTGACGTGGGCGCTCCCCCATGAACGGCAAGGCGCTGTGCCTCATGACCGCGGACATGTCCGCGGCGCGCGAGCCCGGCCTCGGCGCGCGCCTGCACCAGGTCAGTGTCCAGCTCGCTACACAGTACACAGTACACGTGGACGCTTGACGTGGGCGCTCCCCCATGAACGGCAAGGCGCTGTGCCTCATGACCGCGGACATGTTCGCGGCGCGCGAGCCCGGCCTCGGCGCGCGCCTGCACCAGGTCAGTGTCCAGCTCGCTACACAGTACACAGTACACGTGGACGCTTGACGTGGGCGCTCCCCCATGAACGGCAAGGCGCTGTGCCTCATGACCGCGGACATGTCCGCGGCGCGCGAGCCCGGCCTCGGCGCGCGCCTGCACCAGGTCAGTGTCCAGCTCGCTACACAGTACACAGTACACGTGGACGCTTGACGTGGGCGCTCCCCCATGAACGGCAAGGCGCTGTGCCTCATGACCGCGGACATGTTCGCGGCGCGCGAGCCCGGCCTCGGCGCGCGCCTGCACCAGGTCAGTGTCCAGCTCGCCACACAGTACACAGTACACGTGGACGCTTGACGTGGGCGCTCCCCCATGAACGGCAAGGCGCTGTGCCTCATGACCGCGGACATGTTCGCGGCGCGCGAGCCCGGCCTCGGCGCGCGCCTGCACCAGGTCAGTGTCCAGCTCGCTACACAGTACACAGTACACGTGGACGCTTGACGTGGGCGCTCCCCCATGAACGGCAAGGCGCTGTGCCTCATGACCGCGGACATGTTCGCGGCGCGCGAGCCCGGCCTCGGCGCGCGCCTACACCAGGTCAGTGTCCAGCTCGCTACACAGTACACAGTACACATGGACGCTTGACGTGGGCGCTCCCCCATGAACGGCAAGGCGCTGTGCCTCATGACCGCGGACATGTTCGCGGCGCGCGAGCCCGGCCTCGGCGCGCGCCTGCACCAGGTCAGTGTCCAGCTCGCTACACAGTACACAGTACACGTGGACGCTTGACGTGGGCGCTCCCCCATGAACGGCAAGGCGCTGTGCCTCATGACCGCGGACATGTTCGCGGCGCGCGAGCCCGGCCTCGGCGCGCGCCTGCACCAGGTCAGTGTCCAGCTCGCTACACAGTACACAGTACACGTGGACGCTTGACGTGGGCGCTCCCCCATGAACGGCAAGGCGCTGTGCCTCATGACCGCGGACATGTTCGCGGCGCGCGAGCCCGGCCTCGGCGCGCGCCTACACCAGGTCAGTGTCCAGCTCGCTACACAGTACACAGTACACGTGGACGCTTGACGTGGGCGCTTCCCCATGAACGGCAAGGCGCTGTGCCTCATGACCGCGGACATGTTCGCGGCGCGCGAGCCCGGCCTCGGCGCGCGCCTGCACCAGGTCAGTGTCCAGCTCGCTACACAGTACACAGTACACGTGGACGCTTGACGTGGGCGCTTCCCCATGAACGGCAAGGCGCTGTGCCTCATGACCGCGGACATGTTCGCGGCGCGCGAGCCCGGCCTCGGCGCGCGCCTGCACCAGGTCAGTGTCCAGCTCGCTGCACAGTACACAGTACACGTGGACGCTTGACGTGGGCGCTTCCCCATGGACTAATGTGAACAATCAACTGTATTATGCCCAGTACCTTCCGTGCGGTGCTCACGGTCGTTACAAGAATCAGCCGCCATGTTGTACGCCACGCCTGACAGTGGTCAGTATTCGTTAAGGTCTGACCGGTGTGCTTACAACGAATGCTAAATGTTCTGTTTACTTCTATGAATTGTACGATTACGATCGTAGAGCTGTTGCCCGCTGAGGTCCGTCCTCTACAGTAAACAGAGTCAGTATAGAGTCAGTATTGGAGAGCTGATTATATTCATCGTCAAATGGATCCGTGAAAACTGCACCCGAGTACCGAAATGGACTGAGATTTTGTTAAATTACTTGATTTTGATATACCTTTTTCTATTTTTCGCCGTAACAAAGAGTTCAGAGTAACCGAAGACAATGTAATTGTCACGCTTCAGTCTTTTTTGTCTTGCGTCGACCAGTGTATGTAGGTAATATGTATACAACAGCGCTGTGTGACGATGGCCCGCTCGTGTCTGTTGCAGGACTTCAGGCGGCGCCTGGCGAAGGCGCTGGCGCTGCAGGAGCTGCTCGAGAAGCTGATGGCGAACTGAGTGCGCGCGACACACTGTCCGCTGAAACATAGTTATATTTAGTTGATGACGTAGTTTAGCGTTGTGGTACATATCAAGACTGTAGACGTTAGGTGTAGCAAATAGGAAGCATTAGAGTGGAGCGGAGACCCGAGAGTAGAGGGCGAAGAGCTTGATGGATATCTTCGTCATTTCTTGGCTGATTTCAACAAAAATTCACTGATGTGTTAGTTTTCGATCTAGGTATATTTCATTTGTCAACATTATGGTATCAATTCAACATCAAGAAACTTCTCCAATTAGTGTCCTCTAGTGTCTTAGTTTGTGTAAATGATAGAAGTAAGTATACATACGTATAATACCTATTAGTATAAGCGTTTCATTCGAATGCTAACAGTAGGCAAAACATAACCGCTGTTGCTATACTTCGCTCACGATGTCGTGAAGCACTATACCGCTGTTATAGTTCTTGTAATTCACGTGGGCGACTGACTTATGGTTGTGTGTGTGTGTGTGTGTCGTATCTGTATAAGTGTGAGCGAGCGCAATGCTCGCGCCAGCCCGCTCCCACCGAGGCATTGACAGGCACGCACACTTATGCAATGTGCATGTACACGAAGGAACCACGAGTAAAGCTCACTCGCCTTCGTGAATTGCAAAAACTGTACTATACTTCGCTCACGATGTCGTGACTCGTGAGGCACTATAAACATTAATAACATGAGTGAAGTTAGCAGAAGCTGCAAAACTATGCCTGTTAACATTTGCACTGGATAACTGAACCTCGTACTAATTAATGTAGAATGATAAGTTTGTATATTTTGTAGCTAATAGAATAAATTAGTAATACTTATCATTAATTAATCGTTCCTATTACATTGAACCTCCTCCTGTACTGTGTATATGTATGTATATGGACTTGTACTGCGACCGCCCGAGGCCTCTGTATATTATGTTTCAGTGTTTATGCTTTAAATATTATTTAGTAGGTACCTATCTAGATTTAGAAACACAAATATTATTTTTGTTTTCTTTCCGACTCTGAACCATCTTTTCAATTTAAGATGCATTAATTCTCTGATTTACTTTCTTCTTTTTAACGATTGAGGAGTTTCACTGTCAGATCTCCTTTAAATTGGACTAAAAGTATAATGTAATCTTTAACAACCAAGTGATTGCTAGAGTATAATGATCGCGATCACCGACGTGTGTGACGACTGACGATGACGTCACAGACACCTGCGTCGAGTGATTGGGCTAATTTATGGGATTCTTGTTGCTCGGGCTTGTTTGTAGCCCTTTCGACTCTCTGAAACTATGACAAACTGTAAACTGTGTTACAGTTGAAAATTTAGTAATTTTTTTAGAATAATAAAGCAATTTATGAGTCTTAGAAGCTAATATTTTCTAGTCAGGTCAGGGTGTAAAAATATAATATTATTTTATTAAAAAAATGCGTTTTATTTTAACAATTATTATATTTCATAGGTAGTAGGTAGGTATTTTAACAATTATTATATTTCATAGGTAGTTATTAAAAAACTAGTGGACCCGCCCCGGCTTCGCACGGGTAGGCTACAAAACAAACACAATGGTATAATCATCTAGGGCCTGGAGCTTAATGATTAAGTCTATGTCATGGCTAAAATCCTCATATAAATATGAAATGCCTGTATTCGATCGTTGTCCTTTACGTGAGTGACTTTTGCTGCTACCCGTGAAGCATTATGTCCTCTATCTCCTATTATTCATCAGATCTTCATCAAAATTAGACAAACTATGCCTGATATTATACACTTTTAAATAAAAAAGAATGATTAAAATCGGTTCAAATTTGACGGAATTATGAAGTAAAACCGATAAAAACTTTCATCCCCTATCCTGGAGGAACCTTATTGTTTATCAGGATAAAAACTATCCTATATGTTGACCCGGAGTATCACCTACTACTATTCCAAATTTCATACAATTCCGTTCAGTAGTTTTTGCGTGATGCCCGGACAGACAGACAGACGGACGGACAGATAGACAGACAAAAATTAAATAAAAATCTGTTTTGGGATCAGTACCTATTGATAATAAAGCATCTCTCGGTTAAAATTTTCAAAATAGATTAAATGTACAGAAATCGTCCAGTTACAGTTTTATCTATAATATAATAAAACTGTAACAGGTCCAATTCTGTACATTGAAGATATATTGAAAATTTTTGTTTGAGGGCACTCTATAATCGATACTGAAGCCAAAACAATTTTTTTTTAATTTTTTGTCTGTCTGTCTGTCTGTCTGTCTGTCTGTCTGTCTGTCTGTCTGTCTGTATCTTGGCCGCGCATCACGCCGAAACTACTGGACGGATTTAAATGAAACTTGGCACGATTTAAGTTAATACTACGAGGTATAATATAGGATACTTTTTATCCCGAAATTCAGCACGGTTCCCTTGGGAGAGGGGATGAAAGTCAAAATGTGTATTTCGCTGTAATTCATTAAGGCGTATTCCGATTTAATCCATTCTTTTTTTGTTAGAAAGCAGGTTCTTTAGAAATTGTCCTGTAATTATTTCAAGGTCGTCAATTTCGTAGTTCAGAAATTATAGACATCACGATCTTCAGTATAAGGTCCAAATAACTTGAACCCCGGAATCCACAAGATATTTTGAATGAACGGCTCATCTTAAGCTGGCAAGCGTACTTTATCGCATATAGCCATCGTGGATAGCCCTATTTTGTCAAAGTCAAACTACTCCAAAGGCGTCAGATTTTCCCAAACGATCATTATACCTACATACTACATAGTAGGTATTGATGTAATACATCGTATGGACTTAATGCTACAGTGTTTTCCTATGCAATTTAATATTCTAATCATACTAATATTATAAATGCGAAAGTGTGTTTGTTTGTTGGTTTGTCCTTCAATCACGCCACAACAGAGCCACGGATCGACGTGATTTTTTGCATGGGTACTATAGTTGAGGACATAGGCTACTTTTTATCCCGGAAAATCAAAGTGTTCACGAGGGATTTTAAAAACTAAATCCACGCGGACGAAGTCGCGGGCATCAGCTAGTTATAAGTATATAGATATAGATTAGAAAATGTAGGAAAATTAACACTGGGATTGAATGGGTCTGTGAACGAATAGCCAACTCGAGCGTACCAAGTCGAGAACCCGTGCCCTCCGCGCTCCGTCATCGGACCGGGCGCTGCCTCGAGGCCACATCCGCCAGGATCGAGTCGCCGAGCGCAAACACGACACGACGTGTTGTCTGTTGTACCTCGTGTGTCTGTTGTACCTCGTGTGTCTGTTGTACCTCGTGTGTCTGTTGTACCTCGTGTGTCTGTTGTACCTCGTGTGTCTGTTGTACCCAACTACCCACGTCTGTTTGCACCATCGTGTCCAGGGCACCATTTATTACGGCTTTGTCGCCGATATTAGGTACTAAGCTATCAAATTTCCAGACGTACTGAAATAACAATATTTTAAAAATAATATTATCAACTAGCTGATGCCTGCGACTTCATCCGCAAGGATAAGGTTTTTAGAATTATAATCCCTAGGAAACTTGATTTTCTGGGATAAAAAGTAGTCTATGTCACTCTCCAGGTCCTCATCAATCATCATCATCAATAGCCTATAACAGTCCACTGCTGGACTAAAGGCCTCTCCCAAGGGGAGGGTTTGCCCATAATCACCACGCGGGGCAGACGGGTTGGTGATCGCAGTAGACGGCAGTAGTAGCACAGAGGACGCTGCTGCCCGTTCTCCGTTATATTCCCTTAGTCGCCTCGTACGACACCCGCGGGAAGAGCAGGGGTGGTGACAACTGTATTCTGATCTGCCGTCACCACACGGCACTCCAGGTCCTCACCTGGATACAACTATCAAAAGATACGTTAATACGTAGCTCTGCTGCGTCGTGATTGAAGGACAAACCAACAAACAAACACTCGCATTTATAATATTTGACCGAGCGAAGCGAAGGTCTCTGAGTCTACTTGAGTGAATTTGCACTTGTCAGTCCGTCCGTCTGTCCTTCTGTCCGTCTGTCCGTCTGTCTGTCTGTCCGTCCGTCTGTCAGAGCCTTATTATGAATTACTGAACGTAATTAATTCAAATTCAAACATAATATGTAAACCGATGGCCTTCGGCCGATTAGGTATTGCTTAAAAAGTTATAAAAATCTTTATTTGAGGGGGGCTCTCATAGAAGCGAATGCGAATTTTTATTTAATTACATAAGATTGCAGTATATCATTTTAAAGATAACTTTAAACCAAAATATTTTTTTTTATAAATTTTCCCTTAAAATTGATGAAATGGGGGATTTCAAAGTGGAGATTTAATACGCTCGCTTCTTCAAGCGAACGCTCTCTGGGAAAATCGAATCGGCTATGTATTTTCTAGCTGAACCTATTTTTTATTTCACTTAAATCCTGTACTTGAACAATAAATACTAAAATTGTATGAATATTATCATCATCATCATTAGCAACCCATCAACGGCTCACAACTGAGCGCAGGTCTCCTCTCAGAGAAGGGTTATTAAGGGTGAATATTATAGAGAATCGAAATTATTTAATTTTTAATGGGCATCAGTAATTTTCAACATAGTTTCAAGAAAAAAGAAAAAAATTCATTTATTCGGACGATGGTATCACAGACAAACTATACACATAGAACTGTACATGATAATATATTTGTCTGTGACACCACCCAGAAAGGGTGTACAGCTCAGCCATATGTCCTGCATTATGCATACATAATGCCGGACGCTGATTTTCAGCTGTGACCCGGGTGACATCACAGCAAACGAAACGACAATAAAGTACTTATACCTAAACTACATGAAAAATAACAATGAAATAATAACGGAAGTCTAGCTGAAGAGTAAGAGAATCAACAAACGTAACGTGTAAATAAATTATACAAATATAATATATTATTAAGAAAAAGAGGATTTATACAATAGATTACGTGCAGCTAAATTAAAATAATAAATTAAAATATTATTATATTATATTATACAATAATGTTAATAGATGGCGCTGTCACTACTATCCGATGGAACTAGGAATTACGACTACGTCTATCTATCCCAAAAAAAAAAAATTGTGAGCCGTCGTGGGACGCCTGGCAGATGTGAAACATCGACATTATTTTGTAAAAGTAATATGCAGAAAAGAACAGATTGTGATAGGAACTAAATATGTCACTAAGTATACATATAATAATACTACTACTACCACTACCACTACCACTACCACTACCACTACCCCTACCCCTACCCCTACCCCGACCCCGACCCCTACCCCTACCCCTACCCCTACCCCTACCCCCACCCCCACCCCTACCCCTACCCCTATTCAATTAAAATTTTCAAACTTCAATAAACTACTAATTACTACATTTTGTATAATATTTTCTATTCGTGTCGATAGAGACGATTTGTACAGATGCCCGTTTTCACTCGTTAGTAATAATAATTCAATAAGTTTTCACTAACGTTCCTAACCTTTCCGGG
>JARPMR010000088.1:0-7500 GCA_029955525.1 Oeneis ivallda | reverse complement strand
GTCCATTCTCTGTGTACCTGGCCTTCCGCTCAACCTCCCTGCCCGCCAGATCCGGCCGTGGCACCCCCCTCTTCGCTTCATACAAGGCAGCTGCCTCACGAATGCGGATGTCGAGTGGGAGTATCCCGGCCAGAAGCAAAGCGGCGTTCACGGAGACTGTGCGGTATGCCTTACTTATCTTCTGTGCGAAGCCACGCTGGACACCGCTCAGCTGTTTAATAGCTCCCAGCTTTCCCGCTGCCGGAGCCCAGGCACTCGCTGCGTACAGCGTGATAGGTTCTACCACTGCAGTGTAAATTTGTCTTATAATTTCCGCGTGAAGGCCCCAGCTAATTTTGGCCGCTCTTGACAGTTGCCTGTAAATATTTGACACTTTTTTGCACGTATTTGCGATGTGTGTGTTGAAAGTCAGAGAACTGTCAATAGTTAGGCCTAGAATTTTAATTTCGCCGGTCATGTTAATAGGGATCCCTCCCATGTTCAGAAGTGGTGTGTCGTACTTTAGCTTTCTAGTGATCACCATTGCGTTTGTTTTTTGTGGTGCGAAACGAAGTTTGTTTCGGACGCCCCATTCCTGAACGTAGGAGAGGGCGACATTTGCTTTTCGTTGCACCTCCTGAGCGGTGTCTCCATCAAAGATCAGGACTATGTCGTCGGCGAAGGCCTGGCTGTATTCGCCCCTCTTTTCCAATCCTTTTAGTAAAGGATCCAATAGGAGGTTCCACAGTATGGGTCCCCCTATGGAGCCTTGTACGCACCCCTTGTTGGTCTGCTTGTCGTATGTGTGACCCGCGTAGCGCACATTGACGCTCCTGTCTTGCAAGTAGCTATCTATTAGTCTGCGGATGTTATTTGGGCAGCCCTCCTCAACTAGCCGAAGTTTGATGGCTGGCCACCAGGCACTGTCGAAGGCTCCCTCTATGTCCAACGATATCATTGTTATAAGTTTTTTCAGCTCTAGTTTGCTCCTGATATATTTAATGAGGTCGTAGAGGGAGTCTTCGGTGCTTTTTTGCGGCATAAAGCCGTATTGACGGGTACTCATTCTCGGTAGAAGGTGCCACTTTAGTCTGCCAACCATCATTTTTTCGAACATTTTCCCCATCACAGGCAATAGTCCAATCGGCCTGTATGATTTGGGGTTTGTGAGATCGTCTTTGTTTGGCTTTCTTAGGACGACAACTGTTGCACGTTTCCAGATTTTTGGAAATCTGCCCAATTCCAGACACTTATTGGCAAGCGCTAGGAACGTTTCCGGGTCTCGCGCTATAACTTGGGTGCAGATGTCTGCAGTCAAACCGTCTTCACCCGGGGCCTTTTTTGGATTAAAACTTTCCACAGAGTTTTTGAGTTCCTCCAGAGTAAATGGGGGGTCATGTACATCATCATGTCTTATCTCATTTATCTGTTCGGCTGCTCTTCTTATCTCAATGTGGTCAGCGTTATCCTGACTTTCTAGGTCCTCCGGGTAAAATGTCTCGGCAAGTAGTTTGACAGATTCCTGCGCGCTAAGGGTAATCCCATTTTTATTTAAGGGGAGATCTTCTTTCCTCTTAGTTGTCCTGTTGATAACTCTGTAGATCCCCTCCCACATTCCTTCCTTATCTTGCTTGGCGCAGAACTCTTTCCAGCTACGGATCTGTGCTTCCTTTACCTTACATTCATATTCTTCTTTCTTTTGCAGGTATTCATCGACAACCCATGCTCTTCGAGTCGGCGCAGCGCTACGGATTCTCCTTCTCTTCGTGTTAACTTCTCGTCTGAGGTCATCGAGTTCTTTGGTCCACCACGGCAAGGTAAGTTTTTTGTTAGTTTTTATTGGTGGTATGTGTTTTTTGCATGTTGTTTGTATTATGTGTGTAAATGTTTCTATTGTATTTTCTAATTGTTCAGAGTTAATAATTTCCTGTATTGTTGTTTGATCTATATTGTGTTCCATTTTTAATTGGGCCATTTCCTCATGGAACTGACTCCAATTAACTTTTTTGGTATTATATATCCTGGTTGTTCTATGTATAATTATGTCTTTTCCTTTTTTCAGTTTTATTTTGAACGTGATGGCGTTGTGGTCCGAGCTCGTCATATCTTGGTCCACTCTCCAGCTTTCCACCAAGTCGAGGATGTCCGCTGTGCAAACCGTGATGTCCACGTGACTGCAGAGCGATCTACCGCCTCTTATGGTGTCGAAGGTCGGAGTGGTTCCATTATTTAATATGTGTAGACCCAGTTGGTCCAGTGTTCCTGCCAGAATATCTCCCCTTGCGTCGGTCTTGTGGCTACCCCACCAGAAACTCTTCGCGTTGCTGTCTCCTCCCATGACCAGTTTTGCGGGTTGTATTTTAGCCTCTATCTTCTTGAGCTGCTCCAGGTAAGGTTCCAGGGGTTTGTCTGGTTCAAAGTAGAAAGAAACGAACACGATCTCCCAGGCGCTTGTGCGAACCCTGACAACTGCGATGTTGTTTGTTGTAAGGTCCGGACACTGTATTGCGTCTAAATCTTCGTCAAACACTGCTATTGCTGCCTTTACAGTGCCATCCCCAGGATTCGTGTTTTGGAAGAGTCGCGTTCTGCCGTATGTTTTCATACTTGGACCCCCACCCACGTAAGGTTCCTGGAGCAGTGCAAGAGCCGCTTTTCTCTCTGAGGCTTCCTTCATAAGTTCGGAGGTGGCCAGTTGTTTGCGTTGTAGATTGGCTTGAAGAAAGAGGTAAGTTTTATCCGCTGCTTGCGGGGGCAATTGTGTTGGATCGCTACTTTGAGTTAATGGTATTGCGCTGTTTAAGCTGCTTGAGTCCACCATGGCGCCTTCAGCAGTATGCTACGCTTGACCGTGCTATACTATCCCATTTTTTACGAACGGTGCAGTCGCCGCTGAAGGCATCATGGCGAGTATCATTCAGCTTAGCTTGCTGACAGTTGTTGCATCTGGGGGGGTCTCCGGCTCGCATGGCATGGCATTCGGCCCGCAGATGATTGCCTCCACAGTGCGCGCAGATGTCCTTTTCTTCCGTGCACTGTTTTTTGCCATGGCCAAAACGGAGGCATCTGGTACATTGCATGAGCGGGGTTTGGTCGAAGACCTTGACCCGCTGCATGTCTATATGGACGCGTCCTGCCTCGGTCAGTCGTTGCCACAACTGGGGGGAGACTTGCATTACAACATGGTTCTCATGTGGATTTCTTGCCCGTTTTCTATATCTCACGGTCATCTTTAAGTTTTCTTCGTTCAGGCCCTCGAGGATATGAGAGTTCTGATTTGCAATCGCCCTGGTGATGTCTTCGTCCGAGTTATAAGATAAAACGTCTCTGAACACCACCAAGGGGAGCTTGTTTACGGCCTCTTCAATTTTTAGACTCGTTGCAGATTCCTTGAGCCTCTTCGTAATTTGCTCCAGGTCCGACTTGGAGCGGCAACCTAAAACAATTTTTTGGTTCTTCACCTTTCGTAATTTGTCCACTCTAAGTCCAGTAGCGATCGCGTTGACTGCAGTCCTAACTTTGTCCGTCACTGTCCCACTCGTGTCCTTTTCGTCCTCGGATGAAACAATGACGGAATGCATCGGTTGGGGTACAGTCATTGTCCTTTTTGCTGCCACTCCTGCGTAGGTGACTCCTTCTACAACGTGACTATTTGGCGAAGAGAGCGATGCTTGCACCGTATGTATTTCTTCCTTGAGTGCACGTGTAGAGTGCGTGCACTCAGTTGTACTTTTACTGCACACTCTCATCACCTCTATCAGTTCCGTAATTTTGTTACTTATCTCGCTTTGTTCCACAGTATCCTGAGTCTCATCTTTTGATACTGTCTTGTGTCCATACTGTGTTTTTATACAGCTTGACATAAGGCCAAAGTTGTCTAGTGTAACGCCGAGTTTCGAGAGGATATCCACTACCGACTCCTTTATCTCCTTCTTTATATTTCCCGATTTCGCCATTAACAGTTTAGCCTCCTTTATCATTTCTTTGCCATTTTTTACCATTTTTGGTATTTCTTTTAAGAGGTTCGTAGGTTCCTCTGTCGCTTTATCGCATGTATCGGGATTAATGGTTGGTGATGTGACCATGTAGGTTTTCTCTAGGGCAGTATTATGTTGTGTAGATTCTGGGCCCGCCAGTATAGCTGTTGTCTTTCCCACTTTAGTTTTTTCCGATGTTGGCTTTGTCTTATGGGGGGTTTCGGTCATCGTTTCATCCTGGTTTGGGGGGGCATGCTTGTTGCCCCTTTGTCGAGTTGCCCTTACATTGGCAGGGGCTCGTACATATTCTGGAGACCTTCTTGTGTTATCCTTTTCAATTTCGATGAAGAAGACCTCCGATAATCGTTTACCGGTGGCCAGGGTTTCCGGTGTCTGAGGGTTTTCTCCTAAAGCTCCGGCCACTACCTCCTTCGGTGGAGTTTTAAACATTTTTAGGGAGATGTAGATTCAGGTCACAAAACCAACAGAACAAATAAGATATAATAATTGAGAATGGGAAGTGTATAGTACTTCAATGTGCTGTAGTCAACTAAAACAAATTGTATATACTAATCTTAGTCTAGAGTTTGGGAGGTGTAAAGGCCTCCCAAGTCGATTATCTATAGTTGGGGGTGTAGAAAGCCCCCAACGTCAATTAAAACTAATTAAAAACTTAAATTTAAAGGCAGCCCAATCGTCATGTATTTCGTCAATATATGTGGGGGTGTAGATGGCCCCAAGTCAATAAATAAGTACAAGAAATACAAAGGAGGAACTTAACCTAATATTAGGGAGGTGTAGAGAGCCTCCCAAGTCTAACTATACGAATAATTAACTTAAAGCTATTGGGCAGTGTAAAGCTGCCCAAAGCGTCTATCAATAAATAGTCAGATTTTGTGTGGGGGTGTAAATAGGCCCCGACAGTCAATTTATATATTTTTGTAATGACTTATTATGTAAAGTCGCTCGCCACAGGCCGCGCAGCTCTCCCTACGGTATTGCTCAAGAAGGGGTGGAAAATGCGAAAAATGCGTTAATTCCCGGAAAAACCACCCCGAAACGGGCGCGCACGCTCCCTCGAGCGCAGGCGCTGTGAATTCCCGTAAAATTTATCGGAGTTTAATGAAAATTTTGAATTTTATATATTGAAATTTTGCCGAAATTTTTCTAAGTTGAAGAAAATTTTGAAAATTCAAAAATGAAAATTTTTGTTTCGGAACGCGGAGACGAGTGCCCGCGACGTCCCGCAGGAGAAACCAGCTGAAAATAAGTGAAAATTAGGGAATACAGCGACGGCGCGCGTGTTTTTGGTTCGATATCTATCGAATTTGTATAGGGAATTTGATTCACCAAGTAGGCTCGGTGCGCAGATGGAAAATGCGAAAAATGCGTTAATTCCCGGAAAAACCACCCCGAAACGGGCGCGCACGCTCCCTCGAGCGCAGGCGCTGTGAATTCCCGTAAAATTTATCGGAGTTTAATGAAAATTTTGAATTTTATATATTGAAATTTTGCCGAAATTTTTCTAAGTTGAAGAAAATTTTGAAAATTCAAAAATGAAAATTTTTGTTTCGGAACGCGGAGACGAGTGCCCGCGACGTCCCGCAGGAGAAACCAGCTGAAAATAAGTGAAAATTAGGGAATACAGCGACGGCGCGCGTGTTTTTGGTTCGATATCTATCGAATTTGTATAGGGAATTTGATTCACCAAGTAGGCTCGGTGCGCAGATGGAAACAGATGGAAAATGCGAAAAATGCGTTAATTCCCGGAAAAACCACCCCGAAACGGGCGCGCACGCTCCCTCGAGCGCAGGCGCTGTGAATTCCCGTAAAATTTATCGGAGTTTAATGAAAATTTTGAATTTTATATATTGAAATTTTGCCGAAATTTTTCTAAGTTGAAGAAAATTTTGAAAATTCAAAAATGAAAATTTTTGTTTCGGAACGCGGAGACGAGTGCCCGCGACGTCCCGCAGGAGAAACCAGCTGAAAATAAGTGAAAATTAGGGAATACAGCGACGGCGCGCGTGTTTTTGGTTCGATATCTATCCGGTTAGGTTAGGTTAGGTTAGGTTAGGTTAGGTTAGGTTAGGTTAGGTTAGGTTAGGTTAGGTTAGGTTAGGTTAGGTTAGGTTAGGTTAGGTTAGGTTAGGTTAGGTTAGGTTAGGTTAGGTTAGGTTAGGTTAGGTTAGGTTAGGTTAGGTTAGGTTAGGTTAGGTTAGGTTAGGTTAGGTTAGGTTAGGTTAGGTTAGGTTAGGTTAGGTTAGGTTAGGTTAGGTTAGGTTAGGTTAGGTTAGGTTAGGTTAGGTTAGGTTAGGTTAGGTTAGGTTAGGTTAGGTTAGGTTAGGTTAGGTTAGGTTAGGTTAGGTTAGGTTAGGTTAGGTTAGGTTAGGTTAGGTTAGGTTAGGTTAGGTTAGGTTAGGTTAGGTTAGGTTAGGTTAGGTTAGGTTAGGTTAGGTTAGGTTAGGTTAGGTTAGGTTAGGTTAGGTTAGGTTAGGTTAGGTTAGGTTAGGTTAGGTTAGGTTAGGTTAGGTTAGGTTAGGTTAGGTTAGGTTAGGTTAGGTTAGGTTAGGTTAGGTTAGGTTAGGTTAGGTTAGGTTAGGTTAGGTTAGGTTAGGTTAGGTTAGGTTAGGTTAGGTTAGGTTAGGTTAGGTTAGGTTAGGTTAGGTTAGGTTAGGTTAGGTTAGGTTAGGTTAGGTTAGGTTAGGTTAGGTTAGGTTAGGTTAGGTTAGGTTAGGTTAGGTTAGGTTAGGTTAGGTTAGGTTAGGTTAGGTTAGGTTAGGTTAGGTTAGGTTAGGTTAGGTTAGGTTAGGTTAGGTTAGGTTAGGTTAGGTTAGGTTAGGTTAGGTTAGGTTAGGTTAGGTTAGGTTAGGTTAGGTTAGGTTAGGTTAGGTTAGGTTAGGTTAGGTTAGGTTAGGTTAGGTTAGGTTAGGTTAGGTTAGGTTAGGTTAGGTTAGGTTAGGTTAGGTTAGGTTAGGTTAGGTTAGGTTAGGTTAGGTTAGGTTAGGTTAGGTTAGGTTAGGTTAGGTTAGGTTAGGTTAGGTTAGGTTAGGTTAGGTTAGGTTAGGTTAGGTTAGGTTAGGTTAGGTTAGGTTAGGTTAGGTTAGGTTAGGTTAGGTTAGGTTAGGTTAGGTTAGGTTAGGTTAGGTTAGGTTAGGTTAGGTTAGGTTAGGTTAGGTTAGGTTAGGTTAGGTTAGGTTAGGTTAGGTTAGGTTAGGTTAGGTTAGGTTAGGTTAGGTTAGGTTAGGTTAGGTTAGGTTAGGTTAGGTTAGGTTAGGTTAGGTTAGGTTAGGTTAGGTTAGGTTAGGTTAGGTTAGGTTAGGTTAGGTTAGGTTAGGTTAGGTTAGGTTAGGTTAGGTTAGGTTAGGTTAGGTTAGGTTAGGTTAGGTTAGGTTAGGTTAGGTTAGGTTAGGTTAGGTTAGGTTAGGTTAGGTTAGGTTAGGTTAGGTTAGGTTAGGTTAGGTTAGGTTAGGTTAGGTTAGGTTAGGTTAGGTTAGGTTAGGTTAGGTTAGGTTAGGTTAGGTTAGGTTAGGTTAGGTTAGGT